>CAUYSK010083517.1:0-10327 GCA_963575035.1 Avahi laniger | reverse complement strand
GTGTGTCCCCCGCTGAATCTGCACCGATTCCCCTCGCTGTTTTTGTGGGAGAGCGCTCCGATTGTGTGTAGCAGACCGGGATCTACGTCTCCCTCTCTGGAAGCAGGGATGCGGGAGGCTACCCTAACTCCGCCATTTTTTTTCCCACCGAGCAATCATGTTAATTTTTAAATAGCAATACTCAATCTAAAAGGAAAAATAGTTTGACCATTGCCCTTTGCTGGAAATAATCAAATACTTGGCTATCTGTCATGTAGGAATATTACTAGTCATTGATGAGGATTTATAGGATTAGTAGAATACCTCCAAAATTAATTATATTAATGTTTATGATTATATTATTTTATAAACAATATACACAAAATTTTAAGACTTTATATAGCTTTAGAAAACTGAACATAGGCCAGGTGTGGTGGCTCACACCTCTAATCCTAGCTCTCTGGGACCCTGAGGCGGGTGGATTGTTTGAGCTCAGGAGTTCAAAACTAGAATTTCTTTCTACTAAAAATAGAAAGAAATTAATTGGACAACTAAAAATATATAGAAAAAATTAGCCGGGCATGGTGGCACATGCCTGTGGTCCCAGCTACTTGGGAGGCTGAGACAGGAGGATCGCTTGAGCCCAGGAGTTTGAGGTTGCTGTGAGCTAGGCTGATGCCACAGCACTCACTCTAGCCCGGGCAAAAGAGTGAGACTCTGTCTCAAAAAAAAAAGAAAAAAAAAGAAAAAAGAAAGAAAGCTGAACAGAGATCATTCCTTGATAGGGTGAGCAATAATTTTTTTCTTACATTTAGAATTGTACTCACATATATGTTTTTGAATTAACATTTTATTTTGGAACATATTTTAATTTGTAGAAAAGTTTCAAAGATAATACAGGGAATTCCCATATACGCCACATCCAATTTCTTCATTTTAATATATTAGATTCCATGGAGCATTTGTCAAAATTAGGAAATTGTTTTGATATGTTACAATTAAATAACTTTAGACTTTATTTGACATTTAGCAATGTTTTCATTAATATCCTTTTATGTTCCAAAATCCAATGCAGAGCAATAGTTTCTCTCCCTGTCTTTATTTTGAATGGCCATGACAGTCTTAAAGAGTAATAGCCAGGTATTCTATAGAATGTTCTCTAATCTTGCCTTTTGTGATGTTCTCTCATAATTAGAATGGGTTTATGGATTTTGGGAAAGAATATCCAAGAGCAGAGGTATTAACATTATAGAACTAAAATACCTATTTTTAAAAATTATTGTACAAGTCTTAAATTTACTATTGGGTAAGCACTAGAATAGATTCATTCAATAATATGTTGATTGATTCATTCAATAAGTATGTAATGAATACCTAAAAAAAAAAAAAGAAGCGCCCTTCTCCTCACTTTATATCAGTGCTTACATGATATCCACATGATGTGACTGGTGATGTTGTCCTTTATCACTTGGATAACATAGTGTTTGCCAGGTTTCTCCATTGAAAAGTAATAATATTTCCTATTCCTACACTATTCTTTGAAATAGAGCGTAGCCCATCTCAAGGAAGGAAAGGAGACTATTAAGCTCCACTCCTGGAGGGGGAAGTACTATGTATATTATTTAAAATTTATCTGTAAGAAATATTTCACAAGTATTTTTCAAGAATCATAGAAAAATCAAAGAATTATATTATGAAGACCAATCTATTACAAATAATGAATATCAACATCTTTCATATTTATCTTATATCCCTTTTCAAAGTATAAAACAATAGAGATGATGTTAAATTCTCCTGTATTTGCCTTTTTAAACTTTCCCACTACCTTCCTCTTTCCTACTACCTTCTACCAATCATTAGGAATTTGTAGTATATATATTAGTCCATAAATTTATTATTTTAATTCCTATATGTGACCATAAAAGATATCATATTTTTGTATTTAATTTTTACACAAATAAAAATAATTTTATAGTTATATTTCTTTAATCTTCAAAGTTATTTTGATATTAACCATGTTGATACCAATGGATTAGTTAATTAATTTTGCCTGCTTCAAGGTGTTTTACAGTTTGAATATAATGATTCTTTTATATGTTGAATTATAGATGGACTTTGGGATATTTTGGGGACTATTACAAACATTGCTTAGTGAATTATCTTATAAAGATTTTCTTGGGCTCACAGGAAAATCTTTACATTGAAGTTATTTTTCAATTGTAGCTATATATCAGAATCATCTATGAAGTTTAGTGAATGTCATTGCCTGGGCTGGACCCCAAATAAATCTCTAAGCAGCAGATCCTCTGTGTGTGTATACAAAACTCTCAGAAATATGGCTGGAAGTGAAATTATGTGTCTTTCCTTTTAAATGCATTAGGTATTTCTTGTTAAAGTGGTTATGTCATCAATATGTAAGAGTTCTGTCACCTCCCAGATCCTTATCAATACTTGAAAGTAACCGATTTATTCTTTCTTTAAAAGTGTACTCCATTGTTGTGTTAATATGTTCTTCTCTGATTGCTAGCCATGTGCTACACGGTCACTGAACAAACATAATTTTGTTTTAGATTTGTAAGTAACGTAAATACTTCAGTATGATCTCAACATCAGTTTTATTAGTTTTAAAGGACACAAAATGACAATACAACACATAGCTAGATAATGGTTGCAGCAAGAGGTCCAGCAACATCTCAGGTGCATTTCCACCAATCAGGGTTGAGTTAGTTGCATAAAATGAAGTTGAAGTGGAAAATCCCCTACTATTCTTAATATATCTTTTCTATTTTGCTTGACGCTTAGCCTTTCTGAGGTGCCAGTTTTCATCATTGTCAGTACAGAGGCAACTTGTCTGGAGGAATTTCACAATAAACCATTCTGATAACCAGGAACCAATTGAACAGGTATTATAACATTGTACATTTACTTTAAATCTCTACATGCTGGAGAGCAGTGTTTGGGGAAGATCAATCCAGTGTTATATCCCAGATTTCATGAGTCTGGGGTAAGAGTTTGTAATAGCTATTAATATTTTTACTCATACTAGTGAAATTATCCATCTCTTTCTATGTTTTTTGTCATTGACATTAACTCTTACATAAATTACTTATTCATAGGCTTTGCCCATTTTACCATGTCACCTGTCTTGTCTTATTGGTTTCTACAAATTCAAAATATTCTGATGCTAACATTTTTGTTTTAGAAGTTGCATTTTCCCCATTTTATATCAAATATTTTAATTTTGTTTATATTGCTTATTATACTTTAAAGCTAGATGGGACTCTGAAATATACATGGAAACATATGTTTATGAAATATATATGTTACGTATTCACAGAAACATTTATGCAGACATATACATATGTATACAAATCAAATTGGTAATGATACATGTGGGTAAACTAAGAAGTAGATTTTTTCCAGGGATCCATGACAGTGAAGGAATGAAAGAGCCTAGAAACCAGATATTAATAGCATCAGTATTAAAATACCAGTCTCATTAAAGATCAGTTTAGGGAATGAATTTTAAATGACAGTTTCTGAAGATAAACATTCAGTGAGTGTATATTGAAAGTTTTGAAATTTAAATTCTTTGATATCTTATGTTTCTAATATTTATTTATTTAAAATAATAGCTTTACCTCGTATTATTTTATGATTCATCCCATCATAAAATACAGAAGGCAAAACAGACCACAATGGAATGGCAAGCATGATTTTTATGCATCTAGGGAAGACTATGACTCACTTTTTGTGTCTAAATAGTATAACATATGACTTTAAATCTTTATCAAATCCTCAGACTTGAAAATGAACTATACTTTTCTCTTTTGAAGATTTCCAAGATTTTACTGAGGCATAATTGGGGTAGCATTTGAGACAACCAACTAGACCCACTCACCAAACAGTAGAATTAATAGCATCTTCAAAACTTCGCAGTACACCTGCTCTGTCTTTCTCAGTCATTTAAAAATAAGGAAAATGATGTTATTCTCATATGTGCACTTATGTGTTGATCAGTTAATACCAATTTGATGGTGAGTACATGTGGTTCTTGTCTTTCCATTCTTGGGATACCTCACTTAATAGAATGCGTTCCAGCTCTATCCAGGAGTATACAAGAGGTGTTGCAGGGGGGAGGGGGGAGAGGGGAGGAGGGAGGAGGGGACTGCTATATGCATACACAAAGATTGCAATGCGCACCATCCGAAGGATAGACATATTTGAAACTCGGACTTTGGGGGTAGAGGGGCAAGGGCAACATACGTAACCTAAACATCTGTCCCCCCATAATATGCTGAAATAAAAAAAAATAAGGAAAATGAGACGAAGCTATGCACGTTGCTAAACATCTCACATAAATTTTAAAATCTTACTAGTGACAACACTTCTAAATATAAAATCCTTCACTTTAAAGTGAGATATGTTACGTCTATGTTCAGATACACTGTTGTACCCCAAAAAGCTCACTTTCTTTGCCGAGTTTTGTTGCAAGTATATGAGGTTTGAAGTTAGTTTGTTACTCACTTTGAAATCTTTGACAAATTTAAAACAGATTTTCAAGGCATTTACCACCTGGTTTTATTTAGTCTTTGATTATTCAAAGACCTGAGAACAAATTACCCCTCCTCATTTGTCTAATTTCCTGAATATATCTCTCAATTTACTCATGCTGGTAAGTATAAGCTGTTCCCTCCAAACTATTGGGAAGTCTGTTCTTGACTAAAATTAAAAAATTTGATGTTCTGAAACCAGTAAATGAAGCATCTTTTGATGCAGAAAATATAATAAACAGCCTAAAGGTTCACTAATATAATGACGGATAAACAGCATGTTATGTATTCATGTGATGAAATACTGTAAAATGAAAAAATAATGAATCTATATAGACCTACACAAACACAAAAGTATAATGTTGAGTAAAATGTTAAGTTGAAAAACCATGTGTAGAGTATATCATTTATGCAAATATATGAATCAATCTCTTATGGTATATATCTACAGCCCCAACCCCTGGGCTGCAGCCCAGTACTGATCCCTGGCCTGTTAGGAAATGGGACACATATCACTGCATGAGCTCTGCCTCTCTGCCATCCCTCCACCACGTCCTTGGAAAAATTGTCTTCCATTAAACAAACTTAGGAATTGCACCGCACAGCAGGAGGTGAGTGGCAGCAAGTGAACAAAGCTTCAAAGTTTCATCTGTATTTACAGCCGTTGCTCATCGCTCACGTCATTGCCTGAGCTTCACCTCCCTCCTCAAATATCCCTCTCCATTCACGGAAAAATTGTCTTCCATGAAACTGGTCCCTGGTGCCAAAAACATAAGGGACTGCTGGCATATATAATACACATACACACATATATGCTAATACATATATATACACATATACCAATAATAATATACACAATATACTGAAAGAATTTACTCCAAACTTATAATGGCGAATGTCTCCATACTTGTTGAAGTGTGGAGCTCAGGTCAGGAGCAGGGTTAGAAGTCGAAGGGCATTCTATATTTATATGTAATGCTCCTTATTTGGTAGAAATAAAAAGAAAATCTTGCCCTAATTGTGAGTAGATACTTTACATATGCATTTAAAATCACTAAAAGCAAACACGTTAACAATGTTTGTTATGATTTGTGTTGTGTGTGAATTGTATTTTATTTCTCTGAATTTTTTTTATATTTTAAAATTCTAAAATATCTGTAAATATGTAATACTTTAAAGTCTGTAGAAAAGATGATTTTCAAGTAATTTCAATTCATGTGGTCACTATTTTGGACAAGGTTGTGTAGATTAGTGTTTGAAGCTTACAGAAGTATAGTAAGGGAATATTTAAAATTTATCAGGAGAAATAAAAGTTTTCAATTGTTATTGTCTAATTTATAAGTAGGAAATTTCCAGTGCTTTATTTCTAACTTTATACTGAAATTCTATGTAAACTGATAAATATATAGACCAAATACAAATGAAACTACTCTCTGAATGTATGCCTTTAGAGTATAGAATTTGCTGCATATCTATTCCTATGAATATAAATATAACATAAGGAAGTAGTGCACTGTATAATATTTTAGGAATACTTCTTATGTCTATTTGCTATTGTATCACAGAAATACAATTCTTATTTATACTTATATGTAATAAATTATGTTTTAAAGATATGATAGTTCACAATTTAGTGAAATCCTTTGATAAAATTTTGAGTTAGTTCAAAATGTGGAAATATAGATATGTAATTTTTAAAATAATTTAGCTATTATATTAAATTTTTTTATACTGACAATATCTTTCAATGTATAGGGATACATTTATTATTTGGCTTTATTTTTTGAAAAGTAATTTGAAGTCTAAAATTTATTTTTCCTTGTCAATAAGTCTCATTTAATTATTTTCAATAGCATAAAATAAGGTAACTTATTGATGTTATGTTAATAACCCTTACGCTTAAGAGTTTTGAGATAGTATGTTACCACCCATGTATACATGTGTATTTATTCAAACTAACAAAAACATTTGCCAAAGCTATAAGCTCAAAAATTTTAATTCTGAAGAACTGAAAGCAGGGTCTTAAAGAGAGATTTGCATACCCGTGTTTACTGCAGCATTATTTACAAGAAGTGGAAGCAAGTCAAATATCCATTGACGTATTAATATATTAAAAATGTAATATATACATAAAATGTATACTATTTTTCAGCCTTACAAAAGAATAAAATCCTGTCACATGAGACAACTTGGATGAATCATAAGGGCATTATGCTAAGTAAAATAAGCCAGTCAGAAAAATACAAATACTGTATGATTCCACTTATATGAGGTATCTATAGGAGTCAAATTTCTAAAAATGATACATAGAATGGTGGCTATCAGGGAATGAAGTGAGGGGAAGATGGGTGGTGGTGTTTAGTGGGTATAGAGTTTCAGTTTTGCAAGAGGAAAAAGTCCTGAGATATGTTGTGCAACAATGGGAATGTACTTAACAAGGATGCCCACTTTCACCGCTTTTATTCAGCATAGCACTGGAAGTCCTAGCCAGAGCACTTAGGCAAGAAAAAAAAATAAAGGGCATCCAAACTGGAAAAGAGGAAGTCAAATGATCTCTGCTGATGATATAATTTTATACCTAGAAAATATTAAGGATTCCTACAAAAGAATCCTAGATTTGATAAATAAATTGAGTAAAGTTTCAGGTTATAAAATCAACATTACAATAATTAATAGCATTTCTATTTTTTTGAAATGTAACTTTTTTTTTATTTCAGCATATTATAGGGGTACAGATGTTTAGGTTACGTATGTTGCCCTTCCCCCCGCCATGTCCGAGTTTCAAATATGTCCATCCTTTGGGCGGTGCGCATTGCACTCTTTGTGTATGCATATACCCATCCCCTCCTCCCTCCTCCCCCCACTCCCCCGCCCAACATCCAATAGATGTTAGTCTTACATGTGCACTTATTATGCACCAACATTGACCAAGATGAGAACCAAATCAAAAAGTCAATCCCATTTGCCATATCTAAAAAAGAAATAAAATACCTAGGAATAAATTTAACAAAAGAGGTGAAATATCTCTACAAGGAGAACTACAAATCACTGATGAAAGAAATTGTAAGCAACATAAACAAATGGAAAAATATCCAATGCTCATAGATTAGAAGAATCTATATTGTTAAAATGGTCATACTGTCCAAAGTAATCCACAGATTCAATATAATTCCTATCAAAATACCAACACCATTTTTCAACAAATTAGAAAAAACAATTCTAAAATTCATATAGAACCAAGCAGCCCAAATAGTCAAAGCAACCCTGAGTAAAAAGAACAAAATTGGAAACTTCACATTGCCTGACTTCAAATTATACTACAATCCTGTAGTAACCAAAAAAGCCTGGTGCTATAATAGTGTAAAAATAGACACATAGACCAATAGAATAGAATAGGGAACCCAGAAGTAAATTCATATATTTACAGCCAACTGATCTTTGACAAAGTCTACAAAAATGCATTTTAGAGAAAGGACGTTCTTTTCAATAAACGCTTCTGGGAAAATTGGATAGCCACAGTCAGAAGAATGAAACTGGATCCCTACGTCTCACCACACAAAAACTAACTCAAGATAGATTAAAGACTTAAATGTATGACATAAAACAATAAAAATCCTAGGAAAAAAATCCTAGTTGTCTGAGACTGCAGCCTCTGAAGGCTTGTCCGTTGCTGGAAAATCTGTGTCTAAGCTCACTCCCACGACTGTTGGCAGAAGATTACAATTCTTCATCAAGTGGGTGGAGGCTAAGTAATATCTGATGAGATTGGTGTCCCATGGTAAGGAGTTTAGTTCATATCTTATATGAAAAAGGAAATTGTTTTAAGCAAAAGGATTTGAGGAGGGATTTTTGATTTGAGGAAGATGGTAATGTGGAGGACTGATTCTATTTAGAGAGAAAAAGAGAAAAAAAGTTTGTGAAAAACAGAGGCAATAGGTAAAGTCAGTTTTGATTAATATAGTAAAGTGGAGGCCAAAAACAGAAACAAAAATTTGCAAGACTTTTCACGATGAAGCAATTAGAATTTGATGGCCTTTTGGATGTGATGGGGAGAGAGATGTCCAGGTTAGAATATTTAATCTGAGAGAAAGCTGAGTGGAAATGTCAGGGGGACCTCAATTCTGTTGATCTTGATGATAAATATTTTTGATTAGTAATAATTAATACTTAAACATTTTATATTTATTACTCATTTGGCACTATGACCAAAGTCTCCAAAAATATTCATATTAATTCTGTCCCATCATAAATAACTAAAGAATTTTATATTTATTTATTTGTTGTTCGTTTATATTATCAATGTTGTTAATACTATTCAGAAGGAAAAGCCAATCTAAACTAATTTCCACACTATTTCTTTCTTCCTCTCTTTTGTATGTTTGTCTGATTTTTGTTACTGTGAGGAGACAAAGCAGAATAGTATCTCAGATAAATCTTTGACACCCTGCCCTAGGTCCTAGACAGAATAAATTAACAAACCTTAGTGGGTTGCATTGAATACAATTACTTCCAGGTAAATTTGTGTCATCCTGATAATTTTATTGCTATAACTCAGAAATTCTTTGGTGTACTATGAAGAACCCTCTGAATATCCAAGTCTGCTGTAACCCAATACAATAGATTAAGTTAGTTGTGCTTTGTTTTGCTTTATCTTCTCCCTCCAGAATAGTTATAAAATTTTTAATTCAGTAACATGAAGGTTAATTATATTGGCCCCATTCCTACTAGAAAATACCAAAAATTTCTTAGACTGTTTTTGGAAGTCAGTAAAATGAAACTCAGATTTAGAAGCAGTTGTATGTTGCAATAAAAGAAGCTGAGTAATGGGAATGTTATTCGATGGGTCATATATGACCGCTAAGTTAAAGCCTGCAGTGATTTAATGTAGCGCACCTGAAGAAGAAAGAGAACTGCAAAACAATTTGGAAAGAAACTTTTTTCTTTTCAGTAGGTGGAAATTGTTTTTGCAAGCTGTATGTCATTAATTTCTCATTACATGATAATTGTGAATATGGAATTTATTCAACCTCTCTTAAGATGTTTCACAAAGAATGAAATATTGCTGAATCTATCAAATTGTTCTTAAATATTTAAGGCAGTACAGTTCTATTACTTCCTTCTATTTCTTAAGGTGAATAAAAATACCAGATTGTTATATAGGAAAACATGGCAGAAAAAAAAAGGGTCAAATAAGCAAAGTATGTGTTATGGCCGGATCTGAAAGTTGATGTATTACTACTTACATTAAAAATTCTAAAATCATTCCCCTTGGACTTTAGTTACAGATGCAAACAACATTCATGTACGGTCTGCAATCATGTATACAGCTGTTATTTAAAAAGTATTTGTAAAGATACAATAAATCATAATTCCAATCAATTTTTCTCTTAAGAGAACAAATTTTGAATGCAAATAGCTTCCTCCTATATTAGACATAAGAAAAGAAATAGAGTTGAGGGCCAGAATGGACATGAAAGACTACAGTTATGTTATCACGTGTTTCATAATATTCACTAGTTCAATGGTTTAAATTCAGCAATAGAATACTAAGATTCAAAGAGTGTAATCACTCATTTACTCATGATAATGCAATTATTATTTCCTACAAGATGGAAATTATTAAAATGCAAAAAAATCTGGGGTTTATATCTTTCTTTTTATTTATTTATCAAATAAACAGTTGTAACTAATACTAGTAATAAGAAAAATATATTTAAAAATTGTATGGTACATGAGCAGATTATTTCAAAATTTAAGAAAAAATTGAAAAATTAAGTCAAATTAGACTAGTGAAT
>CAUYSK010083515.1:0-42446 GCA_963575035.1 Avahi laniger | reverse complement strand
GACTGGTCTTTATCAAAAAGTCCCAAAACAATAAATGTTGGCATGGTTGTGGAGAGACAGGAACACTTATACACTGCTGGTGGGACTGCAAACTAGTATAATGTCTGTGAAAAGTAATATGGAGATACCTCAGAGAGCTACAGATAGAACTACCATTTGACACAGCAATCCCATTACTGGGCATCTACCCAAAGGAAAAAAAGACATTCTACAAAAAAGACATTTGCACTCAAATGTTTATAGTGGCACAATTCACAATTGCAAAGATGTGGATACAACCCAAGTGCCCATCAATGCATGAGTGGATTAATAAAATGTGGTGTATGGATACCATGGAGTTCTACTCAGCCACAAAAAACAATGGTGATCTAGCACCTCTTGTATTATCCTGGATAGAGCTGGAGCCCATTATACTAAGTGGAGTATCACAGAATGGAAAAACAAGCACCACATGTACTCACCATCAAATTGGTATTAACTGATCAACACTTATATGCACATGTAATAATAACATTCATTGGGTGTCAGACAGGCAGGAGAAGGGAAGAGGGGATGGGTATATACACACCTAGTGGATGCAGTGTGCACTGTCTGGGGGATGGACATGCTTGTAGCTCTGACTCAGGTGGGGCAAAGCCAATGTATGTAACCTAAACATTTGTACCCCTGCAATATGCTGAAATAAAAGAAAACTCTTACTGAACTTTTGTTCACTATTTTCTCCTGGTGTGCTTGCTGGTTCTCTGGTTCCCCCATGGCCTTTCTCCTTTAGTGTCACTCTTTCCTGGGATGCTATGCTTGGCTTCTGTCCTTCTACCCTGTATAATCTCTCACGGTTGGTTCCAAATCCGCACCTTACATCCAGACCTCTGTGTGTTGCCATCTCTACTTGGGTGTCGTGAAAGTCATCGCTTTAAAAAGTAGCTTTGTTGTGGTATTTACATACAATAAAATACATTCATTTTAGGTGTATATCTTCATGAATTCTGGTGACTGCATATGGTCATGGAACTGCCACCCCAATCAAGACATTGACCTTAGAAAAATGCACTCTCTCTCCCTCCGTACACTTTCTTTCTCACACCTTAACCTTGGCTCTAAATTATTCTCTCACCTTAATTTTCATTCTTCCCCTTTGCAGTTGGTCCCCTGCCTCAACACTCAGCCCCTGGCAACCACCAATCTGCTTTCTGTCACTATGTTGTTTTGCCTTTTTTAGAACTTCCTGAAAATGGAATCCCATGGTGTACAGTCTTTGTACTTGACTTCTTTCGGTTGGCCTAATTGTCGCTTTCCACATGTGCAAAAACAATCTCATCTTTCGTTTCAGAGTCCTTATGGGATGGCGCCTCTGTTCACCCTGATGTCAAAGCCAGAAAGCCGGCGTCACCCCACCGAGGCCTCTTCCCCTCATTTACTCCCCGTCCACCCCCAACCATGTGCGGTTAGTCAGGAAGTCCTAGAGATTCTTTTCTGTATTTCTGAGTCTGCCCTTGTCTTCATTCTCAAGGTTGCCACCTTAATTGAGGTCTTCACGTTTTGCCTCTCCTAACTGGTGTACACGTCTTCATCAGACCTTCTTCAGTCTGCCCTTCTCACAACCACCAGTGCAAGAAATCACAAATTTGATCCTTCCACTCCCCTGCTTTGAGGGTTCCCTGTGGCTTCTTAGCTTAGCAAATAACACCCTCCATGGTTTGATTTATTTCTGACTTAATCTCTATATCTTATTTTCTAACCTCCCCGCAAAGCAGCCTGTACTCTGATATTACTTGTGTTTTTTTTCCCCCGGACTCCCATGCTCACTCATACTTTTATGCACATGCTGTCCCCAAGGCCTGGGACATCCTTTTCCTCACGCTTCCTCTAGCTAACTCCTACTCATTCTTTAAGAGCCAACCCTCCTGACCCCTCCTCTGCAATGCCTTCTCTGGCCACAGTCTGACTGGTTAGGTTTTCCTCCCAGGTGTTCCCTCCATCATAGCATTCATCAGTCGTATCTGATTGTAGGAATTTATTTGTTGAATTTGTAATTTGTTCCTCCCCCTAGACCCTAAGTTCCTTGAGGAGTTTGTGTCTTCTTTGACTTTGTTTCCTTGTTCTAGCACAAGATCAGGCATCCAGTCAGTGTCCTCAGAGTGACTGAGAGGCTGGAGGGAGAGATCTGAAGCCTCAGGAGGAGGTGAGGGCTGGGAAGATCTAGTGTGGAAAACAGATGCCCCGTTTCTCCCAGCCTGGATCATGGATCTATTTACCTATTGCCAAGAGGGGAAGGGTTAGATGGAAACACAGGGGAGAGTCTATGAAGGGGAATGAAGTGTGGGAAGACAAGTTCAAACGCCTGGTTCTTTGGCTCTGGCAGTGAACTTGTCTGATGAGGGGAGGAGAATAGCTTTTCTGTTTTTGAACCAAAAAGTTAAAAGGGATTTTAGGTGAGGGAAAGCCAAGAGGGAAGGAAGTCCTAAATGATGGCAAATGCAACAAAAATGAGAAAAACACACATTCTGAGATCTCTGCATGAGAGAGACGAAGGCTCCCGAGTCCCAGACAGTGCTGGGTTCACAGCACCGCACATTGGATGGGTCACGAGTGTTATTTCTCACTGTGAACAGTGTCCTGCAGTTTTCAGAGTACTTTCCCAAGCTTTGTCTTATCATATCTGCACACCAACCCAGTGAAGTAGGTAGAGTTGGCATGATGAATCCCATCTAACCAATGAGGAATCAGAGGCTTAGAGAGCCTTGGCGACTTATGCCATGGTGCTGGGCCTCTTCCTGTTAAATTTCTGTCTCCAAGGTGAGAACTTCAGCTGAGTTATCAACCTCAGATGTGTTTGGAAATGATGTTCCTGGGAGGGCTTGTGGCTATTTGCAGATTCTACAATGAGACAATAGAGATCTGACAAAGAAAGTCCAGAGGAGGAAGCTACTGTAGTTTGGAGGGCAACGTCTGAGTCAATGAAATGTTAGAACCACTCAGTATTAGATTAACAGGGGAACTGTGAGCTTCCTAAGGTCTTAGGAAGACCAGTTGCACAGCTGGGGCAGTTGGCCAAAGAAACTTTGGATTAGCTGGAGCTGTATGTGATGAGACATTTACTGTGATGGTGCTTTTATTTTTTTAATGAAAGAGGAAAGAAATGATTCTCAAAAAGGAAAAGGGACAGTCATAAAAAGAGACATTCTTTTTTTCTCTCTGTAATAGATGTTCTGGTGTTAAAGGATGTTGACTCAATACCATACATATCAATCTTATCACAACATAAAATATGAAAATGTTTGTTTTGAGTGGAAAACCAGCATTTTTCTTAGTCTATAGAACCTAGAAGTTAAGAGTACAGACTGTCTGGATGCAAATCCTGGCTGCACAACTCACTAGCAGACCTTGGGCAATTAGCTTAACCTTTCTGTGCCTTAGATCTATTCCTACCTCAGAAGCTTATTTAAGTATTAACTGATACAATCAATAGGAAGCACTTAGCATATTTTTGATAATAGTAATGTAGTGATAATGCCTGATATTTGCATGTAGCTGGTTTTAACTTTTTAAAAGACTTCCATTCATTCTTTTTTTTTTATTTCAAATTATTATGGGGTACACATGTTTTTGGTTACATGGATCACTTTTGTAATGCTCGAGTCAAGGTTAAAAGTGTGCCTGTCACTCAGATAGTATTGATTGTACCCATTAGGTAGGTTTTCACCCATCCTCTCCTCCCCTCTCCATGCATATGTGTGCTTATCATTTAGTTCCAATTTAATAGCGACTACATGTGGTGTTTGGTTTTCCATTCTTCAGATACTTCGCTTAGAACAATGGTATCTAGTTCCATCCAAATTGTTGCAAAAGGCATTAAGTCATCCTTCTTCATGGCTGAGTAGTATTCCATGGTATACATATACCACATTTTGTTAATCCACTCATGAATCGATGGCACTTGGGTTGTTTCCACATCTTTGCAATTGTGAATTGTGCTGCAATAAACATTTGAGGACACTTGTCTTTTTGATAAAATGACTTTTTTTGCCTTTGGGTAGATACCCAGTAGTGGATATTCCAGTAGTGGGATTCCTGGGTCAAATGGTTGGCTTTTAGTTCTTTGAGGAATCTCCATACTGTTTTCCATAGAGGTTGTCCTAATTTGCAGTCCCACCAACAGTGTTATAAGTGTTATGACACTGTTATAACACTGTTATAATAGTCTACAGTTATAAGTGTTCCTTTCGTTCTGCATCCATGCCAGCATCTATTATTTTTGGACTTTTTAATAAAAGCCACTCTGACTGGGGTAAGGTGATATCTCATTGTGGTTTTGATTTGCATTTCCATGATGATTAGTGATATTTAGTATTTTTCTTCATATGTTTATTGGCCATTTGTCTATCTTCTTTTGAGAAGCTTCTGTTCATATCTTTTGCTCACTTTTTAATGGGGTTGTTTGATTTTTTTCTTGTTGATTAGCTTGAGTTCCTTGTAGATTCTGGTTATTAATCTTTTATTGGATTTATAGCTCATGAATATTTTCTCCCATTCTGTAGGTTGGTCTATTTTCTCTGTTAATTATTTCCTTGGCTGTGCAAAAGCCTTTTAATTTAATGAAATTCCATTTATTTATTTTTGTTGTTGCTGTGATTGCCATTGGGTTCTTTTTCATAAATTCTTTGCCTAGGCCAATCTCTAGAAGAATTTTTTCAACATTTTCTTCTAGAATTCTTACTGTTTCATGCCTTACATTTAAGTCCTTTATCCATCTTGAATTAATTTTTGTGAGTGGTGAGACATATGGATCGTGTTTCATTCTTCTGCATGTGGCTATACAATTTTCCCAGCACCATCTATTAAATAGGGATTCTTTTCCTCAGTGTATATTGTTGTCTGCTTTGTTGAAGATCAGTTGGCTGTATGTGGATGGTGTCATATCTGGACTTTCTGTTCTGTTCCATTGATCTATGTCTCTATTGTGCCAATACCATGCTATTTTTGTTACTATAGCCTTGTAGTATAGTTTGAAGTCTGGTAATGTGATACCTCATGATTTGTTCCTTTTGCTTAAGATTGCTTTGGCTATCCAGGCCCTATTCTGGTTTCACGAGTGTAGAGTTATTTTTCCTAGTTGTGTAAAATATGATGTTGGTATTTTGACGGGGATTGCATTGAATCTGCAAATCACTGATAACACAGAAATACAAAATATCGTCTGTGAATACTATGAAAATCTTTATGTACATAAACTTAAAAATGTAGATGAAATGGACAAATTTCTGGTAGCACACAACCTCCCAAGATTCAAGCAGAAAGAAATAGAACTCCTGAACAGACCAATAATGAACAAAGAGGTTAAAGCAGCAATAAAAAAATCTTCCAACAAAAAAAAAAGCCCCAGACCAGATCAATTCACAGCCAAATCTTATCAGACCTACAAAGAAGAGCTGATACCCATACTGCAGAAATTGTCCCATAACATTGACATTATCCCATAACATCTCATACTCATTCTATGAAGCCAGTATCACCTTGATACCAAAGCCAGGAAAGGACACAAGAAAAAAAGAAAACTACAGACCAATATCCCTTATGAATATAGATGCATTTTATTCTTATGTTAACTGTCTGAAATAGGCAGGGTGGGGTTATCATTGCTTTTTTGACAGGTGAGAAAACTGTAGCCTAGAAAGGTTAGGTGATTTGTGCAAGGTCACAGAACTAATAAAGAATAGTCTCCTGGTGGCCAGTTCAGGCTGCTTCTTACCAGTCCACTTTTACAGAGATGGCGGAATTAGAAATTTTCACTGTGGAGTGAAAGAGTGGGTATGATGGGGAGTCTGAGCCCCTCTCTCCTGTCCTTCCTGGCCTGGGGTCTGCCTTCACTGGGCTCTAGATCATAAGTTCTGAACATCAGCTGGAGCTCTGTCAGTTAGATTGTGTGTGCCAAATCCTACTTACTGAGTTCAGAAATGCAGCCTTTGTCACTTCCATTAATTTTATTCTTTGGATTGTTTTGTATACACATTTTATTCTGAAGTTTCCCTTAATTGGATATGGAGTCCATTCTAATCTTTTGATAAATATTTGTTGAGTACGTATTGTGTGCCAGGAAATGCACTAAATGATTTCACATATATTTCCTCATTTAATCCTCTTAACAATCCTACACATTATGCTAAGTTATCTTCATTTTACAAAATAAGGATATAGAATCTCAGAGGTGTTGAGTAATGTGCTCAAACCTATTAAGAACAGCTATAAGAAAGAAAAATTTCAGATAAATCTCTCCCTGAATAATGATACAAAAATCCCAACAACATATTAACAAACACATCCAGCAATATAAAGAAAATATAATATATTATGACCAACTTGGATTTATATAGGAAATAAAGGTGTGTTTGACATTAAAAGATTGGCCAATGCAATTTACCAAAGTAACAGAATAATGGAGAAAAATCATATGATCAGTGTAAAACATTTGACAAAGTTCAATACTTATTCATGCTTTCAAAAAAAGCCTCTTAGCTAACTAGGAGTAAAAGAAAACTTTCTTATTCTGATAATGAAAACTTATATAAAAATCTATAGTAAACATAATTGATGGTGAAATTTTGAAAGTTTTCCCAGTAAGATCAGGAAAGAGACATTGATGCCCCCAACATCAATTCTCTTCACCAGTGTACTGGAAATTCTAGCCAGGGAAATAATGAAAAGGAAAAAATAAAACTCATTATTTCACAGATATAGGATTCAAATTATTACATAAATTTGGTAAGGTAATAGGATACAAGGTCACTGGTCAATAGCAACAAACAATTAAAACATGGAATTTTAAAAACATACCATTTATAATAATGTCAAAATTATCAAATATTAAAAATAAGTTTAAAGAAAGTCATGGAAAACCTCTGCATAAGGTCTTCCTGTTAATGTGTAGAATTTCACTTAGTCCTGTTTTCATGGAGGTACCTTCACCCCTGTTTTCTGGTAAGTCTGGTTCTGTTATACCAATGACAAAACCTCTAGTCTTCTCCCAAAGTAGGAAGGTGTAGACGCTTGGTTACTTGAGGGTGGGGCTTTTAGTCCCATTTTTCAGCCCTATCCTTCCCCAGCCGCTGAGGTTACTTGGTTCTTCCAAGTTCAGAGCTTTTCTTTGGTCCTGAGGTACAAATGGGTTTGTTTCTTGATAATGTCCCTTTTTCCATGCTTAGTTTTCAGTTTCCTCCACACTAAGTCAGCTGTCACTTCCATCTCTGAAAGTCTTGCAGATATCCTGTGTCTGCTGTCATCTTCTCTCTCTTCTTTGTCCTAAGGATTCCCTCTTAAAACATTTTTACTGTCATTTTACTAGGGTTGGGGGAGGAAGTAGATATGGGTTTAATCTTCCATGCTTAACCAGAAGTTCCACACCAGATTATAAAAAGCAAAGTGACCAGGTTGGGTCTGTTACGTCTGAGTCCTGTGCAAGCTGCTCGGCACCCTCCTACTGCCTCTTCCGCTGGCTCGGTTTGGTGTCTCCCTCAAGGGCATTTCAGTTTGCTGCCACTGGATGAGGGGATCTCTGGGGCTCCAGCAGCAGTGAAAGCCTGTCTTCACATTACTTCCCAGAATGTTCCATTCCACCGGATCCAGGGCTGACTGACAGGAAGGAGACTGAGGTCCCCAAGTCCCCAGTCCCCCACTTCATTTATGAGGCTGTCTTTTGGGGCTTGAATGAACACAGATGAGTTGGAGCAATGCCATTAATTAAAGCGTGTTCTAATTGATTGGATAATCCCTAGGTAGCTAAAGTTTAAGGAGGGGAGGAATAAAGGAAACAGAAATAGATGTTGGAATCCAGATATAAAAGTTTTCTTTCTTCTTTCAGGCTCACCCCAATTCTAAGGTCTCCTTATACTGTTATTTGCCAAGTAAATGGCTCTCCTCCCTTCCCCCTCCTTGCCTTTCTTCCATCCCCAAACCCCTAACTCCTAACTGTGAGGGGTGGAGTGCAGTGACCAAGAGTGGAGTGCTTGCACTTACATTAGGCTCCACCCGTCACCAGCTCTGGGACCTTGTGCAAATCACTGTACCTCCTTGTGCTTGGTTTCCTCATCTTCCAACTGGGTCAGTAGTAATGGCCACCTCACGTGGTTTTGTGAGAATTAATGCATTAATATGTTAAAGTGTTCAGAACTGTGCCAGCCACACAGTAAGCACTCAGCGCACATTAGCTATTATTATTACTCTGCATGCTCCTCTGCATTTGAAGGTGAAAGACATATTCGTTACACTGGAGAGCTCATCATCTACGTGAATGGACTAGACAGACTCGTACATGAGTGCACAGGACACTCTGAGGACAAGGAGGGACACTCACTATCTTGGTGGGGGTTGGTGGCAGGTGGTTGTGGGAGGGGAGGAAGAAGGGGACACTTGGAAAATTATCCTAGAGCATGTGGTGCTCTTGAGTTGAGCCTCATGGGGAGAGAATGAATGAGCTGTCACCAGAATGTAAGGACCAGGAGGCAGTAACTTAGCCTCAAGGCCTAGAACCGTACCTGGCACATAATAGTTGCTCAATAAATATTTGTTGCATGAATGAATGAATGAGTAATAAGCTGGAGGGGTAAGCCAGGGAAGTAAAGATGGAAGAAACAGTATGTGGAAGAAACAGTATAGGGAAAAAACAGGGCGCAGAGAGTGCACAGTACACATCAGAGGGAAGGGTGCAGTATGGCAGGCACCCGGGGTCTGTATTGGAGAGTGGAGGCAGGCTCAGGAATAATGAAAATGTGGAACATGTACTCCATGGGACACAGAACTGATGAGTTGATTTCAGCGGAACGTGGGCCCCATGCCCGTGTTTTCTTAGGCACAATGTCTCGGTTGCAATAACAATCCCAAATAATATTAATCTAGTTTACTTTTTTATGATGCTTTCCACACTCTACAAAGCAGCGAGGCACTTTCACATGTATTATTTCATTTCAGAATCACAATACCTCATGAAGCTGGTGATATCCCATTTTAAAAATAGGAAAACTCAGCATCAGAGAAGTTATATAATTTACCAAAGTTACTCAGCTAATCAATTACAAACCTGGGATTCAAACTAGGAATTTGGGCTCAGACCAGGACTCTTTTTCTTACATAACAGTGGTCACATTCGTTTATATTTCTTTGGCAAGCATAGTGCTTCACTGATTTTTTTTTATTGTCATCACTGAAACATAAAATGCATAGGGTACCTACCACTTTGAAAATAAACACTCATATAACTGTCACCCAGGTTAAGCAATAGAAACATTATCATTGCTCTCAGGAGGTCCCCCCATGCCCCCTGTTCTCAATCCCCTTCCCTCCTTCATAAGTAATCACTGTCCTGACTTTTATGATAATCAGTTTCTTTCTTTTCTTTCTAGTTGTAGCACCTGTGAATACACAGACTTGTTTTGTGATCAATCAAATAGTCACCTAAAATCGGAGCATTTTTCTATCAGTCTTATAAACTCCTTGAGGGACCGCCTCTGTGGCTTAATGCATGGTTATTCATTTGTCAGATGTTTAGTAAACATCTCCCAAGAGCCCAGCAGCTAAGTTCTGAAGAGCCAGAAATAAGAATAAGCCCCATCTTCGAATTGGAGCAATCTCACAGTCACTGCTTTAATAATTTGTGTGGTTTTTAATTAAAAATAAACAACAATAAACAACAATAACAGCAACATAATAAGCCATGACAGCCCTGGGATGGGAATACTTGATGTCATTTGACTTCACAAGCGTGCCTCACCCCTTCTGCCCAGACATCCTCCTCTGCTCCGTGATGGATAGCAGAGCAGTCAGAACACCAGCTCCTGCCTTTGAACACCTGCCATTATGTTGGCAACTGGAATTTGTAGGTATTGATCACCCTCAGAAATAAACCTATTGTTCAATGTTTCTCAAATTTGGAAATTTATGGATTGTTGAAATTCATGGATTACAAACTTCCAGCTTGAGAGACTCTTCATTAAAAGTTAGCACTTGCATCCTCTAGTGTCAATATGGTCAACACCTAATGATAGCACTAACTCTGAAATCTTATAGCAGTATTCAGTCATCAGTGGCTGTACATGAAATACAGAATATGTGTACATTAATTTTTTAAAGGTTATCATAAAAATCTTTAAAATAAAAAAAATCTTAGCTTCAAATTCTTGAGGATATTTCTGCAGACCTGATTGGGAAACACCGGTACACTTACTTTTGTCAGAGGAAAGGCATGAACTCCCATGTTGATTGAAATTATAGGTAAACCCAAGACCAATCTTGTTTTGGATGAATCTTGATGTGTCTGATCTGAGGTAGGTTTACCTTCCAGCTATGTTTAATTTATGTTCTGTAACACCTGTTGACTCTGGGGGGAACTTCTGGGGGCAGAGGGTGATAGCTCACAGCTGCAGATTGTCCCTGGATAATCTATGCGTAATCAACAGCATACTCTAAGTCAAGGGACTTGTTTTTGGATCCCCTGTGGAATTTTAAGTTCTATTAAAGAACTGGGAGATGATCTATTTTTACAGTCTGGTTGCCTGGCAAGTCAAACACATCTGTTTTTGCTATGTTTGTTATTTGTCTGACCACAAGCCTCAGCGTAGTAAACAACTCATGGTGCCAGTTTCACCTATGTCCGTTCTAACATATGGAACAGACTTAATGAGCTGTTGTTACTACTGGCGGCATCCTGCTTAGAGTCATAGAATTTCAGAGGAGCACGGAAAAGAACCAACAGTCCTTAACTGAATCGCTGCAGTAGCCTCTTCACTTGCTTTCCTGCCTTCACTCTTTGCCTCTCCCATCCATTTTCCACACAGCATCCTAAGTGCCCTGCATCAGGCTGCTTATAAGCAGAGCCTGAACCAGGGTGTGGGGAGGTGAATACAAGTGATATATTGCCAGAGTGCTCTCCTGAGAAGGAAAATATGGGAAGCACAACGTGGCAGGGGAAAAAAATACAAGGGTGTGGTCTCAGCTGGACCCAGCTTCAGCTCGATCCTATGGGGTGCTCTGGAGTGGAAACAGCACCACACAGCTGGCCCCACCTTGAGGCAAGGGGGCCAACCCTTTGTACTTCATGTCAACCAGCCATTGCCTGGACTGCCCAGCCTAATGGAGAGTGATTGTTCTAGGGTAAGATGGAGCAGCTGCAAGTATTACCAGCCAACACTCACAACACTGGGGCACGGGTGCCTAGCCTAGACATGAGGATCTGGGCTGGCACCAGCTGTGTACATTACACTAGGTAAACCCAAGATGCAAATCGGATGCTGCCGCCTGGTAAACTGATGTGCCTAGGAGTGTGACGCTAATGTTGCACAGATACTGCCTGCATTCCTTGAAGTTTCACCAAGTTTATGTGGTATTTGCTGACTTGCCCAAGGCCATGCAGCTTAGAGTTCAAACACTTAATCTGAGGTTAACTTTTTTGGGGTAGAACGAAAACAAAACCAAAACCAAAACCAAAACCAAAACATTTCTCATAATTCAGGCAGGCGTGGTGGTGAGAGTGGCAAGTGAGGCAGGAAAGGATCCAGGACTGGCCCTCCTGGACCTGACTGGTTAGAGCACAGACTGTCAAGGAGAGTGGGCTATCAAAGTCCAAAAGGTCCTCTATTCTGTAAGTTGGACACAGTAACGAGTTTCTAGAAATGGTATCCTCAAAGTCAGGTGAGTAATAGAGTAATTCTGGAATAGGACACACAGGGCCCAGGCATCGCCCCAAATTCTGATCTAGACCCTATCCACTGAGCGTAATCAGGCTTGCAATATGCCCTTCTCATGGTCAGGGTTGGCTGGGAGACCGCATGGGGCTGTGCCTCAAAGACTGGGTTGAACGGGGCTAGGCAAGACAGGGGCTGATAGGACCGAAACTTTGATTCAAATCTTTAGTAAAAGACAGTATTTCCAATTCGAGAAGCTCAAATGAAGAGTTGGGTCCCAAGGGGAACTCTATTGTTTTGTTACACACTAGTTGTTGCTGCATTTTGGTGAGAATTAAGCTTTTCCCTAAAGTCCTTGGATAGTTTGACACTCTTGAGAGCAATTATAGATGCGGTCTGCAAGCTGGTACCAGATGAAAGACGCCGTCCCTGTGGTCTACATCCCTGTGTGCTCTATTGACTGGCAAATATGGCACAGAGAATTTCAAGCATAATGATTGTTCAGCCAACTAGATCCAATCGTATTTCTAAAAGCTGTTTTCTCTCAGAGCTAATGCGTTTGTTCCTGACTCATTCTGATCAGTGGGGCATCGAGTTGTAAGGAACAGATTGGAAATTATTTTATTGATTTTTTTTCTTTTGATTTACCAAAGATGAGAGAGAATTACTCTTCCCTGAATGTTGTTCAGCAACGAGTCAAGTTAAGAACATTAGGAGGTTTGAGTTGTTGATTTGGAACCATGGCAGCCTGACTTCACTGCCTGGCACATGATCACTCAGGAAATTCTGCCCTGGTGAAGCACTGGAGTGACTTCAGTCTACTGTCTAATGGGCAAGGTCAACTTTTTTTTTTTTTTAATGGCTTGGTGGCAGTGGTCATTGGGAAGTCAGCAACTGAAACGTGGATGATCTCAACAGCCTGTGGAATGGGCACCAGAGGTCCAGGAAAACAGGGTCCTCACCAGCACCCTGGAGGTCATGGTGTGAGACTGCAAAGGCTGTTCTCTTGGCTTAAGGTTTCTGGTAATTGTCTGATTAAGAATCTTCCTTTCCTCCCTGGCCCCCACTCTTTCATCAGGAGGGAGAATGAGAAGAGTCGATTTCTGTTGAATCCAGGAGAGAAAGTGCTTTCCTCACTACTTATGAGAGAGGGGTGTTGAATGTGGACCAGAAAATCATCCCCCACCCTCAATTTTTTTATTTCTCATGAACCTTCCCCATGCCACTTCCAAGTTAACAGTGAATATCACGATTAGGATGTCTTCCCATGGTCCTCTCTGCTGTTTATCTCCCTAAATGATTTTTAAAGTTAGGCAAAGTGAAAACTTTTGCGTGCATTATTAGAAAGTATTAATTACTTACCATAACTCCGTGCTAAGTAGCTTTACATGCATGACCTCATTTAATCCTCAAAAGAACTCTGTGAATTAGGTTATCATGACTACCTTCAATTTACACAGCCCGGAAGCATTGGAGCTGGAATTAAGACAGAGGCATATATAACCCAGGACTTACGGGTCCATGTTTCTTGCCACCTCCCGGCTCACTGAGAGTGAAGATAGACCTGACTGAGGAGTCTTCTTGGGGGCCTGGTTTCACACACGTCCCCCACAACATACATCTAGCTACAGTTTTACTGTGAGGACCAAAGTGATCAGAATAGGTTGATCAGGACAGATAGTCAGAGCGAGGCAACCCCATAGAGGTACAACAGATTTACTACTGCCTATTTATACCCTTTATACCCCATATGACACTCCCTATTGGGTGGTAGATGACAACTCTTAAATGTGAGAGAAAGATGCACATTGGCCAGCAAGGAGCACTTCACCATCACCTTGGAAGGAAGGCAATTCATTACCTTGTTAGACTTGTGGATTACTTGCCTCTTGTGGTCCAAAACTACGGGAATAGATTTTAGTTGCAGCTGCTTAGTCCTCAGAGTTCTGGGAAGGGTGGTAGAGACCCTGGAACTAATGCTGAAGGAAGAAGTACCAGGCTTTCCATCGCCTGAGTGCTCACACCACGAGCACCAGGAGGGCAGCTCTCCAGTTATATAAAAATGGTGTAATGTTACATGTGCATTCCACTAGTTGAGTCAGTACGCTATAAGCTTGTATGTGTTTGATTCTGCCTAAGTTGGTAAACATGCCTCACGTACAGGTAGGGACATAGAGGTCAAAAAACTGCAGTTCTCGACCCTGGGTGCACATTGGAATCACTTGTAAAGCATAGCAAGGCCCCAGCCCTACCCTGGCCCAATTAAATCAGCATCTCTGGGCATTGGGTCCGAGCATCAGTTGGTTTTCACAGCTTTCCAGGTGGTTCTAATGTGCATCCTGACCTGAGAATCACTGAATGAAAGCTGAGCCAACTGTGGAACTGTGCTAAAAAACTGTGTCCTGGGTAAACTATTGTTAAAAGGAAAAACCTTAGACAAATTAAACAGAGCTTAAATTGAGCAAAGAATGATTTGTGAAACGGGCAGCCTTCAGAACCACCACACGTTCTAAGAACTCCAGCCTGCAACATGGTCAGATGGCATTTATGGACAGAAAATGGAAGTGAGGTACAGAGTCAGCTGAACTGTCGACAGCTCAGCATTTTTTGCCTTATTTGGATCAGTTGGCCGCCTGTGGTTGGCTGAGGCTCAGCAGCTGTGATTGGCCAAGACCCAGCTATTTGTTACATGGGGATCCTGCTTATTAGGCTTTTGGTTAGTTTATATAGTAAGTTAGGTTGCACTGCTTCTCTTTTTTATTTTTTTGATAAATAAATATTATTCAGTTGACTTATTATTCATCTAATCATACTTATCTATGATTAGCTTTGATTGCCCAAATCATTTTATAGTGGGATTTGTTAATCTGTAGTTAAACAGATGGTGGTTTATTTATTTAGAGACAGAGTCTCACTTTTTCACCTAGGCTAGAGTGCCATAGCATCATCATAGTTCACTACAACCTCAAACTCCTGGGCTCAAACGATCCTCCTACCTCAGCCTCCCAAGTAGCTGGGACTATAGGCATGCGCCACCATGCCTGGCTAATTTTTTCTATTTTTAGTAGAGATGGGGTTGAGGGGAGCTCTTGCTCAGGCTGGTCTCAAACTTCTGACTTCAAGTGATCTTCCTGTCTAGGCCTCCTAGAGTGCTTTTATTACAGGGGTGAGCCACTGTGCCTGGCTGCAGTTCTTTAAGTAAAGACTTGAGTACGGAGGCATCTTCAAGCCAAATTTAGTTTAGTTTAACACTGTGATACACATGGAAGCTTGATTGTCAGTGTAAATTCAGTTGATCAGCCAGGAAGAAGTCTTGGTGTTGGCCATGGAGTTGCCTACAGTAGCTTTGTGGAAGGAAGGTAAGGGAAATGGAGAGAATGAGGGATGAAATAATTGTCAGGAAGACAGTGCTGCAGCTGCTTTGACCTCTGGTTGAATACCTGGCTGAGACTGTGCAGGGGATGGTGTCAGGTGGCTACAGTCCCAGCCTGGTGGTGGGCGTTGGTGGTGTTACTGTTTGAAGGTTTGAGGGTATAGGGCTGCAGGTACATAAGGATATAGCACCTGTTGGAATTATGGCAGCCTCACTGAGCGAGATCATGGCCTTGGAGACATACAGGGAGGTGGTAGCAGACCCAGGCCAAGGGGGTTGAGGTGGACAGGAAGCCCAGAAGGAGCAGGAAGAACAGGCCTCATGGGGCTTCTAAGAAGGTCATACAGGTATAGAGATTTCTGTCCTGCTGAAATTCTTATTAGATGTTGCCTTTTGCTGAGTATACATGAACTGCTTTAGAAAAATATCTCTTAGGGACATTTAAAAGTGTACGTGTGCAAGTTTATACAAATGATAACAAACTGAGGACCTTGTAGAGGATGTGGCATTTGAAATGTTTGTTTTCATGCTCTTCGTAATTAATTTATATGCGACACATGTCCTACCCTCTCATCGCCCAGCAAGAATAACAGTACATTATAGTTAGTCCAGAACTGAAGCCTAGAAAGAGGCAGAATTTTGGAGGTCTCCAGAGGGAAAACAGGAGGAAAAGAAAAGCCTTCATTCCTGAACCTGGACTGTGCGTTTTGCAGAGTCTTGTCTTGCTCATGTAGTTGCAAAGGAGCTAGAAGGGAGTGCAGAGGTGTGGCTGGGCCCTGCTCTGTGTATGAATGGAGACTGGCCATTCAAGCACTTGCTTTGCTTGGAAACTTCCAGATCTGAGAGGCCTAGAGAGGGAAAGGCCATCCCCATTGGCATTTCATGACATAATCTCATCTCCCATAGTGCACCTCAGTGGATATTCCTTAATGTCCCACTCCCTCCACTCATGGAGCCACAGTCAAGGGAAGAGGATGGATAATAGACAAACCACCTATAGGACAATGCAAGTTTACACAGTGAGGTAATGCTTCTGCCTTCATCTTCATGGTGTCGCTGTGAGATAGCCTGTTAGCTAATGCAAAGTATAATGAGCAATAACAGTTTAGATGTTAGTATTATCAAAATTCAGGATATTAAGCTATAATTCAGCTGTATTAGCACACTTTTCATGTCAGAAGTCTGCTGCTTAATGCTAAATCACTTACACTTTAGCAATGAGGTGAAGCTGGAAGAAACAGAAAGTTCTCGAGCCCTGTGCTGGGAGCATGCCATTACAATGTATATCTATTCTCTGGTATGAGCTGGTTTGAACTCAGCTGCAGTCTTCTTCCCACCTCCCTCTTCCAAGTAAAATGATGAAACCAACTTTCACATATGGAAGAATTTCTGTGGTGCACATTATTCTAGGGGAGAAAAAAAAACATGATTTGCAAATGCTGTCAATGAAATGTTTCTTTCCAAAGGCAACAAGTAGAATGGAGTGCGTATTGGTGTGTGAGGATTGTCTTCTGGCTCTGTGTGGCTATGGATGAGAGGACCGTGGGATGAGCGTGCCGGATACACCACCCATGGTCTCCACCCAGATGTTTTGCTGTGATGCTCTGATGACACCAGGACTGTCACCTTGAAATCCTCAGAAAATCAAATATTCCAGAGACTGAAATTCCTATACCTCTGTCTCCCATCATTTGTAGACAGGATGTCACCTGCATATCAGTAAACACCTTGGTCAGGCTCTCCCAAGAATGATCTACTCTTGAATGCACTACTGAATAACCTTAAAACCAACCTTAGAAAACATTTTTAAATTATAAAGACTATCTCATCATTTTTCTACCAGACTTTTTTTGAGTGAATTTCTTCACAGCCTCACTGAGTGGGAAGTAGGATTGGGGCAAAGGAAAAACAGCAGTGTTTTATGTCACAGCACTTACAGACAGATGGACAATGTGTGGGAAGGGCATCATTGCCTTCACTCCTCAACCTGCATTGTCCAGTGGCACTGAACCAGGAACTTGACACACTGTAGAACAGTTTTGCCTTAAAACATGTGAGAAGCAGAATAGTGCAGTGGGTGACAGCATAGATTTTAAAGTCTGACTAAACTGGCTGTGTCGTTTACTTGTAGGATGATTTGAGGTGAGGTCCTTAACCTCTCTAAGCCTGGATTTCACTAGCTGTAAAATAGGGGTAATAATAGCACCTATTCCTAGAGTTATTTTAGGGATTAAGTATAACACTGCATGCAAGGGACTTTGGCACAGGCCATGGTGTGCTATAACTGCTTGACATGTGTGAAGCAGGTCCCACTGAAGACAGTGCAGATAGAACATCTGCTTTGCCAACTGGTATTAATAAAGCAAGCACTGTCATGTCTGAAGCCAGATGGGAGTTTACAACAGATAAACAGTCATGTATGACTGCAACAGGGTATGACCTCCTGGTTTAAATGTGCTTCTTTATGGCATCATGAAGTTGATAACTATCCAAATGATATACAGATGAACAGAGAATGGTACAAACATGTAAAACAACTGGTCAAACACTTGAAGACATCTTTCCAAAGTAAGAGGAAAAACATTGCCTAAGGCGAAATGGAACTATAAACTTCTGTTAAAAAAATCAAACAAAAACCTAGTGCCTTCGTAAAAATGTAATTTTAATTTTTTTGAAAAAACCAAATACTACAAAGTTTATGTTGAAAAACTGTAGGTCCCTGTTCACCCCGTTCACCTGAGGGTTTCATTCACCATGGACAGACTTTTAACTCTTTTTTCTTTATCTTCTATTTCTAATAGCATACAATATGCTGCTCTTGAGTGGGTTTTCAATTTTCTGTATTACCTACTGACTTCCATTTCTTCAAATGACTGGTGATTCTTAGCCCATCATTTACAGTATATTGAACGAGGTATTAGGAATCTGATGGGAAACGCAGTGCACGGGGAGAGCCTTGTTGATAGGCTCCCTGCAGAGTGTTCGGGATGGGTCTCAGCCCCCTGTCAGGAGCTCTCCATGTCAATGTTTATAGATCTCTTCCACTAGGCTGCTAAATTGCTCAGAATGGATCCTCCTTGGAAGGTGAGGTGATATCAACCAGGAAGTCTGCCTCCTAGAGCCAGTAAGGGAAGGAGAAGAAGACGTTACCATTCAGTGTCCCAATTTTCCCTTAACTCCTCTGCTTTCTTTGTGTACTACCCACTTACTTAGCCCTCATTTATATCCAGTTCATAGCCTCTAAATAGCTTTTACAGATAGAAACTCTCTGGCCTTCTCTGGGGTGGGGACAAGGTGGTCACTAGTGGCTGTGAATTGGGAACAAGGACCTGAGTGTCTGAATATTCCGTATGTAGACTTTCACCCAATCATCCTATGTTCAGCCTTATCTGCGTGCCACCTTCAGAAGATATTAAACCTTTGATTCCTGAGATTTTGCATCATGAATTGGCTTGCTTCTTAGGGCTTGTTTCTTCCACCCAAGCAAGTAAAGTAGGTAGATTTGAAATCCAGGATAGGGTTGAAAGGGGCTTGCTGACTTGGTTTCCATCTTTAAAAACTTTGTTGATTCTAATCTCACTGTCCTTGTGGGCCTCTCTCCTTTTTATTCCTTTGCTATCATTTTAGTGAGGTTTGCGATGGAATCAGACATAAATGCCAGGATTCCATCTACCTGAAAATCTCATTCATAACTTAGCAATAGCCTAAGAGAGGCTACTAAGTAACAATTTAAAAAATAATCAATAGCAGTCAAACTTTAATTAGTGGTTTCCTCTGGGAAATGGGAATTCAAGTAGAGGAAGGGGAGGGAATTTTATTTTTTATGCTATACATTTTTACATATACATATATATGCATATATTTAAATTAAACCACTCTTGATAAAAAAAGAAAACTTCAAGCAACTTAAGTCACTTATAGTAGTTATTGCTCAAAAATCACACCTGTACCAGGGCATAAGATTGTGGTTAGGATTGAAATTTCCATTATTTTATTTTCATTTTGAATTCTTCAAAGTTCTGAGGATGAATTTTTTCAATGTTATTTTATGCTAGTTTAAAATGGCTTTCAGGATATTAAAAATGATTTTTACTCAATTTGAACAAAAATGATAAAATTGACCAAGTTCCTCAAATGAAAAAAGAATATTTTATATGATGATATCTTCTGGACACTTACTACATTCTAACTACAAAATGGCTGACTAGATATTACAAAAGTTGTGACAAAAGTAATGTTAAAACTTTCGGTAAGGCATTGGAAACATTTTGCCTTTATCCGCTGCAAATACCTTGGGTCCAAGAGTAAAAGGCATAAAGGCAGTACTGTCAACTGCACTAACTCACTAAAAACCAAGAGTAGGTGAGTGGCAAAGCCGTTCAGTGTGCCACACTGAACACAGGGACCAAGTGCCTCAGAAGAAAGCTAAGAGATCAAAGGTGTAATTCTGTCTGCGGTGTTTCTGGAAAGCTTTATCAAAAAGTGACACTTAGGCTGGGTAATAGTCACTACTCAACAGCTTAAAATCATTGGACTGTAAAGTTACAGTGGTCAAGTCAGTATGGTATTGGCATAAGAATGGACTTGTAGATCATTGGCGCAGAACTGAGAATCCCAAACAGATCTCCCTTATATAGTTAATTGATTTTCAATGAAGGTGTCAAAGCAATTCAGTGGTAAAAGGATTGTCTTTTCAATATGTGGTACTGGAACAATTGATTATTCTTGCTAGCATTTTTCCTTTTCCTCATTGTCTGTAATAAAACTATTCTTGATTTTTGTATGAGGAATTACTGTCTACTTAGAAAGTTCAAATCACTGGATCACAATGGAGTTAAATTAGAAGTCAGCACAGAGGAAATTTGAAAAACTCCCAAATATGTGAAAATTTCAACAACACACTTCTAAATAATCTGTGAATCAAAGAAATTACATGGGAAATTAGAGAACATCCTGAATGGAAAGAAAAATGAAAATGCAACGTATCAAAATTTGTACAATGCAGCTAAAGTAATACTTAGAGGGAAGTTAATAGCTTTAAATGCTTCCATTGAAAAATCAGAAAGGTCTAAAATCGATGATCTAAGATTTTACCTTAAGAAACTAGAAAATGAAGGGAAAAGAGAGTAGAAGAGCAGTAGAAGAGAGTAGAAGCAAAAAAAGAATAAAGCTAAGAGAAGAAGTCAATGAAATATAAAACAGACCACCAAATGTCAACCAACTGGAGGTGGGTAAACAAAATATGGAATATCCATGTGATAGAGTAGTACTCAGCAATAAAAAGAAATGAACTGCTGATACTTACAACAACGTGGATGATATTAAAAACATCATGGTAAGTGAAAGAAGTCAGACACAAAAGACTTCATATTTTATGATTCTATTTAGATGGAGTTCTGGAAAAGGCAAAAAGTATGGTTGCAGAAAGTAGGTCAGTGATTGCCTCATGTCTCGGTGCCAGAGATGATTTTGAACTTTTTGAATAGGTATGAGGGAAGTTTTTGAATTATACACTTAGAATGAATGAACTGTATGTAATTTATACTTTAATGAACTATACAAAAATTACTGTAGAAAGCCACTTGCTAAAGGCAAAAAGCTGTTTGTTTTCTAGGACTCTTGAAAAGTGTTTTAGCTTTCATTCCTTTCCCTCCTTCATGGTAGCAGTATGTGGTGGCATAAATTTTTGTGTTTAATTTACAGGACCTTTCATAGTCGTGCATGTGAACTCTTAGATGAAGTTGAACAAACTTTTCCCGGTGATATGGGAGTAAAGTGGGATATAAACTTAAATCCAGATCTGACTTGATTATTTTAAGAAACATTAAAAAAGTACCCAGTTTATTTCACAAAAAATTTGTCTGAAAATTTCGACAAGAATTCTTTTCAGCAAAATTTTACTTGCTTATTTATTTGCATTTTTGTAGACTCCATAGTACCTCCCCACATGCGTGTGCCTTCTCTCTGTCTCTTTCTCTCTGTCTCACACACACACAGACACACACACACAGACACACACAATTGCCCTTGTTTGCTGTGTTGATGTAGAGAGAGATTCCCATCTGTTTCTACAAATGACTTCTGGAGAATAAATGATAAGAATCTGAATGTTCCTTATTGAATGCCAATCTTTTGGCTACTCTGTGGTTGATAATTATTTTTAGAGAGTCTTGGGATACAGAGCTCAATGATGGGAAGAAATAGTAAACTTTTTGTGTTCTGGGCAAAGAAGAACTGAAATAAAATAGGAGTTGGATTAATGCTTTTGAGAAATGACAATTTTTGTCTTGATTTCTTTCAGTCATTCTCCTTTTCTTTCTCTATCTCACTCCTTGTCTCTCTCTCTCTCTCTCTCTCTCTCTCTCACACACACACACACGCACACACACACGTACACCTTCATAACAATTGTGACATTTGGAGCCAGAAATGAAGAGAGAAAAATAAAGTCAAAGCGACCAAAGGCATAACTTTAAATGATGTATTTTACTCTTCTAGGATTTTATCCTAAGGAAAAATTAGGTACATAAACAAAGTTTTGACTATAAGATTTTCATCTTACTTTTATATATAATAGTGAAACTATAAACAACCTGTATGTCACATAGAGATTTTATTAAATAAACTACTGCAAATTTATATAGTAGAATGCATGCAGCCATTAAAAACCATGCTGTAGAAGAATATTTAATAAACATAAGTTATAATCTAAAAAGCAAAAATGTAGCTGTCACAATTGCATAGAGTTATCTATCTTATATATTAATATATTATTTATATGTTAAATATATAAATTATACATAGTATTATAGTTATATAATTTATATGTCAATCATATTTTCTATGCCTATATTGACATATAGGAAAAAAATAAAAGAATATGCAAAATGTTAAAATGGTTGTATTAGTGTTAGAAAATGGGAATTTAAAAATTTCTATTTGCTTATTTTCTAAATTTTCTTAAATGAATACGTATCTCTGTGATAATTTAAAAAAGGCAATGTCATGAAAAGGAAGTAAAAGAATGCTAACCATATTAAATTCCTAGGGCCACTGTAACAAATGACCACACACTGAGTGGCCTAAAACAACAGAAATTCATTCTCTCATAGTTTTGGGCTCCAAAAACCTGAAATCAAGGGGTCAGCAGGGCCACACTCTCTCCAAACGCTCTGGGGAAAATCCTTGCTCTCATAGCTGCTGCCGGCTGTAGGCATTCTTTGGATTGCGGCTGCATTAACTCCAATCTCTGCCTCCAGCTTTGCGTGGCTTTCCCTCTTCTCCCATGTCTGTCCCCTGGACACTTATAGTTGGACTTAGGGCCTCTCCAGATATTCTTAGATGATCTTATCTTGAAATCCTTAATTAAATCCACAAAGACCTTTTCCCAAATAAGGTCATATTCACAGGTTCCCTGGGTTAGGAGGTGCACATATCTTTTGGGGCAACCACCACTCAAACCACCGCACTAACCAATCTCTACTTTTTAAAAGTAAGAAATAATCATGAAAAAAATTCACTGCCTGTGGGGTGAATCTAGTAGTTTATTTACTTTTGTTGTCATTTGAAAGCCAGGAAACCATCCATGAGTAAAAACAGTCACAAAAGAAAGAAGAGCAGTGCTATTAGGGCAATGACCTTCTCCGATTTATTTATTTTTTTCCAAAGATCCAGTTTTGTTGTCTGAACTCATAATGGATTTTATACACCAAAACTGTTCTGTCTGGTTACCAGAAAACTTTTTGATGAAATGTAAGAGACAGAAAAAGTGAATTGGTTTATTTTTAAATCGTCAAACCATCATTGGCAATAAAAACATGAAAACATGGATATTTTATTGTTTTGGTATCATTATCCCAAGGTCTATAAATACTCAACAGTGTCAAAGTAAATTTAGACCAAAAACCTCCACTTTTATGATCCATAAGATTATCAAGGGAGGAAAGGGGCAGAGAGAAGTATATAATTATTAGAAGTTGCCTAATAAATTTGTACTGGGTAAGTACAAAACATTTATGCTTGGGTTAAGGCTGAGTGAGGGGCCTTGTTAGGCACTTAAATTGGACTCAGAAAATATTCTTGATCACTCTTTAGTGGCAGAGGGGTTGGCCCAGATGAATTCTGACTGAAGAGTCTTTCCCAAGAGGGCTGGTAGAGTAATTCCTGGGGTGCTACTCTAGACCTGCTTTAGACCCGCTGAATCTCTGGGATGGGGCTTTCATTTTTAACAAGCTTCAGGTAGAATTCTTAAGAACCTTAAAGTTTGCAAACCATGTTCTTCCAGAGCCCTACTTCCTTTTATCCTCTTAATTCATCTAAGTCTTAGAAGAGAAATTTTTTTAAAATCCCACTAATAACTGATAACAGCTTAATATATTGTTTCTAAAGTATTTGCGTTTTGTTTCTGTTTTTTTGAGACAAAGTCTCATTCTGTTGCCTGGGCTAGAGTGCAGTGGTGTCATCATAACTCACTGCAACCTCAAACTCCTGGGCTCAAGTGAACCTCCTGCCTCAGCCTCCCAAGTAGTGAGTAACTGGAACTACAGGCACATGACACCATGCTCGGCTAATTTTTACATTTTTCATAGAGAGGGTCTCTCTATGTTGCCCAGGCTGGTCTTGATCCAATGATCCTCCTGCCTCCCCTCCCAAAGTGCTGGGATTACAGGTATGAGCGAGCCACTGTGTGCCTGGCCTAAAGTGTTTGCTTTTTTAAAGTCTCGATTGTACAGAGGTCCATTTCTTCACCCAGAGGAATAAGCTCTAATTTTTAGGAACCCTGCTTGGCAAGTGTGGACAAGGAGGAATTTACACCAAATGGATAAAATGTGGGTTCATTAAGCACAGGTAGAGTTTGCTTCCATGACTATGCTAGGTCCTGGCCAGGCCCCCTCTGTGACCCCTGAACTTTTGAGTGTCCCTGGAGAACTGCACTAAATCACTTGTGCTCTTGGTTATGTGTATATTTCTGCATCGCTTTATTTGCTGGTTTGGAAGTCAGTTTCAGTGGAACAAAACATTAATGAAGTCGAAGCCACTATTTGTTCCATCTCTGAACCAGACCAGACTTTGTTGTCTGGACTAGCTCATATGTATGATTTTAGATCAGCAGTTCCTAAAATGTGTTTCCTGGGATACTGGTTCATTAGTTTTCTCAATAACCATTTACTGAACACCTACTATGTACCCAGCTCTATTCTAAGCCCTGGGCTTACAGTAAGAAATGAAACACAAATCTGTGTTCTCATGGTGCTTATGATCTGGTTGTGAAAGATTTGAACAGATTATACAAATAAAAGGGTGAGAGGAATTTGTAGCCAAGTATCTTTGTTAACTGCAGAGTATATCACGTGCTTCAGTATATAATTGTGCATTATAAGTTACCAGGGGAACAGACGAGTTAGCGGTTGAAGGTATGTGATGCAGCATTTTAAAAACTACTTTGACCGTGGAGCCTCTTTATTAAGGGAATCCTGGAAGGATTAGTGTTCTGCAGAAAATGCTTTGACAAATGTAATTCTAAAATCTTGAGTGAGAGGGTTTCTTATTGTTGTCATTATTGTTCAGGGACTCAATGGGGTAATAGCCTACTTTTCATAAAGTTCAGAGATATTTATTCTTTATTTCATAATTTCATATTTTATAAAATTCAGAGATATTTGTTCTTCTCTCCTTTAACTTCAAGTAATGATACTTCGTACTTATTTAACAAATAACTCCATTGATGTTTAAAACATGCTGATATTTATGCCATAATGATGTTAAGGCCAAATGACAGATGGGAGGCTGGTGTCCTCATGCTCACGTCATCAGAGTGGAGAAAGAAGGAGAAGGAATTATTGGAATAATAATAACTAATGGAGCAGGTTGGCCAGAATTCTAGGATGGCCTCCACAACCTCTCTGGTGTTTCTCCTGTAATTATGTTATCTTACATGGCAAAAGGGATTTTCAGATGTGATTAACATTGCTAATCAGTTCACCTTAAGACAGGGAGATTATCTGGTGGGCCTCACCTAATCTCATGAGCCCTTTTAAAAACAGTTTTCTCTGGTAATACCTGGATTTTAGCTTGGTGATGTCCTGGGCAGAGAAGCTATCCCTGCCAGCCAGGACTTCTGACCTGCGGACTGTAGATCTTGTTATAAGCTGCTAAATTCATGGCAATTTGTTACAGAGCAATAGAAAACTAAAACATAAAGCTGAAATGGGACCATGCTTCTCGTTTGACAAATGAAGGAATGGAAGCCTGTGGAGATGAACAGATGTCACCAGCAATTTATTCACTGAACATGAAGGTCTCGGATGATCCCTGAGGCCACTTCTTGAGGTTACTTCCAACCCTAGGATGCAATAGTTTTGACATACACCTCTCTCTCTCCTGGGCACTTATCTGGCAGAGTGTTTTCCTTACTCACAAGGTGTGCATTACATACAGCCCCTCCCTGCAAGAAGCTCGTCCAGGCTGATGGAACAGCTGGGTGAGCAGAACTGGGGTATGTGGAGCCATGCAGGACTGTGCCAGGAAGAAGTGAGTGGCCTCTGCATACATTTGGTGGAAAAATGCAGACTTTCTATTAGACATCTGGTGCCATGTGATATTATAAAACCCTATTATTACCTACAGGACCTGTAGGATGAATTTGTGGACTTCAGGCTAGAAACCATTGATCCTTTTATTGATGAGGAAACTGATGCCAGGAGAGTGGTCATGATTCACCCAAGGTCACACTGTGAAACAGTTCAGAACGATGAACTCAGAGCCACTGACTCCAGGACAGCATTTCTTCTGCCACATGTCTTTTTTCCCCTCCCCCTAGAAGGAAGCCAATCTCTTCCTCTCATCTATAAAGCTCTACAAAGGATAGCAGAGGACAAAAATCTTTAGTCCAGAACAGTTCAGTTTCAAGGAAGAGAAACTTACTCAAACAAGCTCAAGTTTTAGGGGAGCTTCTGATGATGGAACCTGGCTTCTGACAGGGCTCTGAGGAGCCTACTGCTATCAGCCTTCTCTTTCCCTGGCCCCAGGGCAACACAGGCCATTTTCTCTGTTCTTTGGGGCATCTATCCCTACATCTCTGTGCCCAGAGCCCACAATGGCTCCCCGAAGGTGGAGCTCTGAATCTGAACAACCCCAGCATGGCCTTCATGGCCAACTGACTTGATCTTTTATTATCCTTATTTCATATTTCTGGGCATTCAGGGGAAACTGAGGCACCTGGGATCAGTTGTCTACTCTTGGCTTGTGGGTAGGGCAGTGAGAGAGTGAGATAGAGGGTGAGATAGTGTCTTTAGGAATTATATAATGGAGACCACTATTCCAAGTGCCAAGTGAGGGTGACCGTGGTCTGGATGGGTACAGCTCATTTAAGAAATTGCCTCTTCCTTGGCAAGGTATGCCACATCATAAAAATCTCTGTGAACCCTATTACCCAAAGACTATTTGTGCCATTTCCTTTGTTTCTTAATCTTTAATTCAGCTCTTTCATCTTTTAGCATTCTCATTTATGTTTTTGTCTCTCCTCTTTGGGTTAGAATATTCATGGAGGGGCAGCAGGGACATACATTTCATGGCTACACATGTTCCCTGGCATCTTCCCTTTCTTCATTTGCCCAAAGGGCAGCCCCAGACTTGATGTGTCTGGTTTTGTGGGCAAGGACCACACAGACATGGCTGGACTGATGGTAGCCAGATGGGATGGTGCTGGTGGTATCTGTTCCAAGGGCTCAGCTGCTTGGCTGATGTGAATGCCAGGTGATATCCAAGAACACGACTTCCCAGCTCTAGGGCCACATTTAGCTCTCCAACTCTTCCTGTGATTCATCCTCACTGGGGGCTGTTGAATCACTACAACCAGCAAAAGGTACTAATACTTGGCACTGAAATTTAATAGCTCTCCTAAGCCTAGGGACTTCATTAACTGGAGGGAGAATCAATGACAGGCTCTTTATGACCCAGGGCTTCCTACTTAGAGCTCCCTAGACCACACCATCTGAGAGCCAGAGCTGCTGCCATCTTGGAAGGGACATTTGAGATATAAAAATTTCTTTCATTGTTATGCATCCCTAGATATTCATTCCTCTTCTCCACAACCCAGACCCACATCCTATGTGTCAAAGTGATTGTAAGCTGGCCTTTGGAAGATGAGAGAACAATTGATTACAGATATTTGGGAAAGTCTACCTGGGGCAAGCTAATAGCTACGATGTTGTTAGAATCCTATTTGGTCTTTGGGGAAGTATGTATTTAGTAGCATCGCCCTTCTATGTTTGCTTGCTTAATTGCATCCCTACGCAAACCTGTTTATGGTATGAGAATTGCTCCTTTGCTTTCTATGCGTCTGTTCCTTATTTGTCTTTAACTTTTCTCGACCCCGATCAACTCCTCAAAACATTTCTGGCTGAAAATTCTGTTTGATTCCTGTAGATTAAATGTGTGTGTTTGGCTTCAGAGGATCTGGGTTCTAAGCCTTGCTTGTCTGCTAACACGCAGTGTGAGCTTGGGCAAGTCTCCCTAGGAGGATGAAGGGACTAACCCTGACTATCTCTCGGCCTCAAAACGGAAAAGCTAATGGAAGTCGCTGACTTTTCTGAGCCTGTACCTTCATTTTCAGGAGGTGGCATCGTTGTGATGGTGCCAACAAGGGCTTTGGAGCAGACAGACATGAGTTCAAATCCCAGCAAAATCAGAGATGTGGCCTTGGGCCAGTTTGTGAGTCTCATTTTTCCTTTTCATGTGAGAAGTGGGGAGAATGTTACCTTACTGCATGATGCTGGGGTTCAGTGAGGTGATTAAGATAAATCCTTACATTGCAACCCCCTGAATTCCCCCTGATGTCCCCTATATTCGCTTCTATTTTTTTCATAGCATTCATCGATTTTTACATTCTGTATAATTTTCTAATTTATTTTGTTTAGTATCTCTCTTTCCCCACAAGCTCCACAAACGTAGGGTTTTTTATTTGTTTTGCTCACTGCTGTATCCCCAGTGTCTGAAACAGTATCTGGCATGTGTTATAATAAGCATCCCATAAATACTCATAGGATTAATGTGAAATGAATATGATTCTTGTAGCTGTGAAGGGTCAGCTAGTAAGTACTTTAGGCTCTGCAGGCCATGTAGTCTCTGCAACTACTCACCTTGGCTGTAATAGCAGGGCAGTCACCTCATGGGGCATACATAAACAAATGGGTGTGGCCACGTTCCTATGCAAATTTATAAAGGCAGGCCTTGAGCTGTACTTGGCCTGCAGGCTATGTTAGTTTGCCCTTCTCTGCTATAGACCTACCTGGTGGTTCTGAATTTCGATTTGTCATTCTAATTCAGGGACAGCCCCTGTTTGGCTCCTCCTATGATGAGGAAACAGGAAATCTCACTCTAGATGTCCTCTCTTTGCCCCTCCCACCTTGTCATAGGAGCTGACCTTAGGGCTTTATCCAGCTCCTTTGCCCTATGGCTTCTGGTTGATTTGAGTTCCTGAGCAACACTGACAGGTTCTCAACATGGAGGAGAGAAAGGTTGGGGAGTTTATTTCTAGCTCCTTCCCCACTGGCGGTGGTTTGGGGAGACTGAGTTCCTTCCCTAGAGCCCCCACATTTTGTAGGTTCCAACCCTACTGTTTTCAGATTTAGGATGCTTTATCATTTTTTGGTGAGTTTTCTCAGCTCTTTTCACACTTCTGTAAACAGGCCCTTCATTAAGCTTGCTTTTCTTACCCATGTTAGAAGGGGCCTTCTGTTTTCTGCCAGGCCCCTAACTAATCCAGTGTCTGAGGGAAGAATGAGCAGTGGCCAGACTGTGACTCCCCTCGCCCCACCCACAGCTGCTCATGATCCCAGCTCCCCCGTGCAGCCTTCATGGCTCTTTTTTGGTTGAGAATTTGTGTTTTCTCTTCCTTTCCTTCCAGGAAGGCCTGATAAAAACAGGAAATGACTCGCTGGAGGTGGGAGGATGACAAAGAAGTGAGATTCCACTTGTTTCTGAAATTCATCAAAATGAAGAACAGAGTATCAATTTATTGATTCTAGAACCAGCTTTTTCACTCAGTAGTCCTGTGTCTTTGGACAAGTTAGTTAACTTCTTTGAGTTTCAGATTGCTTTTCTTTAGAATGGGTATAATAAACCCTGCTATATAAATTTGTATATTTAGTGTGATTACAACTTAGTCCTAAGAGGAAAAAAACCCAACAAAACTGGTTCGTAGAATGTGAAATATTATTAAAAATGTTAAATATGATAATTTAGAGGTAGTTTTTCCTCCTTCATTTTCTAGATTTCTTTAGTCTTTATTACTTTTATTATGAGAAAAAAGGAAAAACATAGTCTCTGCCAACTCTACAAGGTGACTCAGAAAATAAAACAAAATGTTATATTGGGTTATATTGGAATGCACTTTGAGAACTGCAAAGTGCTGTGAGGATGACAATTGCCATCATTATTAATTTACCTGGGTAAATTAATTAATGGTTAGGTGGGTCTCTCTTTGTCCAGAGGTGGCTCCTTTTATCAGGCTCTTAGCTCTTGGGTCCCCAAAGCTCAAGTAGACATTATTGGAGGTTGGCAGTGACCCTGAGGCCCCACTTCACTTCTGCGATAAGACCACCCCTAAGGCTAAACTTCCTCCTGGCTATCCTGATTTCAGCACCGAAATGATTACTCCACCAGTGTCTGAGGGATTCTGGAAGCACCTGCCACAGCTCCAGGCCCCATGGTCTTTTTACCTGCTGCATGAGTGCAGACCCTGCTGGCCGGAAGTAGCAGGCACTGGTCCCCCTTTGTCCCCTCATTCCATTGCCTGAGCCTTGTGGGAGCTTGAATGAATGGCCACCACGGGCATTTTTCGTTAACCCTCTTCCTGTATGTTTTTGAATGAAACCTTTCCTTTGTAGCCATACTGATGATGTTTTAGTGTTTGCCTTCATGATCCCTCCTGAAGAAATGACTTTGACATAGGTGGCCATTGGCTCAGGCTTTTTTCATTACATGCAGACACATACATGTAGATAAAGTTGAAGTTCCATTTTCCTCCTTTCTCAAAGTCAACCACTGTCATGAAATACATTTGGGTTTATCTTTTATAATAGTATTTTCTAATTTAGAAGTGATTTATTATATTCTTTTAAGTGGTGTTCTCTTAATTATTGCCATTAACATTTTAAAATAAATATTCTTATTGAAGTATAGCATGCAGAAATTGTACAAATCTTAAGTGTATAGTTTGACAAGTTGTAGTTGGGGGGGTCAGTGTGAGGGGTCCACCCCAGCTACAAGGAAATAAAGGGATTCACTGTAGAGAATTTGAAAACCAGAGGAAAGCGTTTTACCATCATAATGATGTTTTGGATATTCTAAACAGCATCAGTGATAAAATACTCCTCCCTGGGGGCAGCCCCAGGGCCTGCCTACCTTGGTACACCACTTCAACTTGATAAACATCACACTGTGAACACATCCATGTAACCACATCCATGTAATGACTACCCCTATGTATAAATAGAAGAGGACTTGCACCCTGGAAGGCTCACTTGTAGTACTATGGATTCTTTTTGCCTATATTTGAATCTTAGATAAATGGAATCATGTACTATGTATTCTTTTAATTCTGACTTCTTTTGCTCAGCCCCTTATCTGTGAGATTCATCTATTCTTTGGCATGTAGCAGTAATTTATTCATTTCTGTTGTACAAATATTTCATTGTGAATATACAAAAATGTACTTATCCATTCTTTGATTGATTAACAAATGGGTTGATTCCATTTGGGGGCTGTCATGAACAGTGCTGCGATGAACATTCTTCCACACGTCTTTTGGTGCACATATGTAGGCATTTCTGTTGGGCATATACTGAGGAGTAGAATTGCTGGTTCATACAGCGTGGGTGTATTCAACTTCAGTAGATATTGTCACTTTCTTAAAATGATTATACCGATTGGCACCCTCTCAGGCAATCAGGAGAGGTTCAAGTGCCCTTCCTACTCTCCATCACTTTGTGTAATCAACTCCTAAAGTTTAACCATTGTGGAAGAAGTATAGTAGTATCATATTGTCATTTTGACGTACATTTCCTTGATCTCTGATGAGTTTAAGAAACTTTTATATGTTTATTGGCCATTTGGGTATCTCCCTTGTGAAATGCCTGTTCAAGTCTTTTGTTGGATTTTTTAATTGTCTGTATAATTTATTTGAAAAAATTATTTATATAGTCTGGATAAGCTCTTTTTTTTTCAGTTACATATAATACCTTTTTCTCTACTAAGGTTGTACTTTGAAACATAGCAGTTTCTAACTTTAATGTAGATCAATTTATCAATTTTTTTTCATTATGGTTAGTGTTATTTATGTCCTGTTTAAGAAATCTTTACCTATCACTATGGTTCATTCTCCTATGTTACTGCAAAGAAGTTTTACTGTTTTGCTTTTCATATTTAGATCTATAATCCATCTGGAATTTATTTTTATGTATGGTGTGAGATAGGGGTCAGTTTTTTTCCATGTGGTTATCTAATTTACCCAGTAAATGGAAAGTGAGAATAGTGATCATCCTGGTTTTGCTCCAGTCTCAGAAGAAAAACCTTCAACAATCTACTATTAAATGCAATGTTTACTGTAGGATTTTTGGTGGCCATCCTTTATCAGATGATACTACTTGTTGGCTAAAAAGTTATTTTTTCTTTTAAATTATGAGTTGGTATTAAATTTTATCAGATGATTTTTTTCTCATTTATTAAACTGATTATATTGGGTTTTAAAATTTTTCAGTTTTAAACTGGCAGATTTTCAAAATGTTAAAACAACCTTCCTTTTTGGAACAAACTAACTTGGTCTTGATGTCTTCTAGACACGTGTACTATATTTTATTTGTTTCACGCTTCTGAATCTTGCTCCCATTTCCTTGAGGACATGGTTTGTCTCATACAGATTTGATACTCCTCCTCCAAAAGTGCTGAGCCTTTAGGAAATGCCCAGTGCATGGGGGTGACGTGCCATTAATTCAACTGGAGTCATTTCTCCTTCCTGTAGTTGGGTGGGTTTGACAGTTTGGATGGCGTGATTCTCCCAGTGGCTAATGAGCAGCTCAGGAATGCTAATGAAGAACTTCCTTTGGTTGTCTCTAGTGAGTCAGCAAATGAGCTCTGTAACTTGGAGAGCCAGAAGTTAATTAGCAACCTGGTGTAGACAGACCCTGATGGAAATGAGGGAATTTGGGTCTGTCAGAGCAGAGCACTAAGAAGCTTTGAAGGTGAGGCCCGGATTAGGGACGTGAGGTGAAAAGCAAAGGGAAGCCAGGACTAGGGTTTATAAATTAATGTCAGTGTCGGGCTCTGTAAAGAAAATCAGAAGAGGCCAGCACACATGGGCTACACAGGAAGAGGAGCAGGCCCAACATCTGGGTATCATCGACATCAGAGGAGCTGTTGATACACATCTCTCCCTCGTAGCAGGATGAAAGAGAGAAATGCAAGAGACGTGTGCAGCGTGAATAGCTGAAGCAGATCACCTGCCAGCCGACAATGATGGATGAGGGATTTTAGGTGTCTTGTGCTCCTTGTTCATTTTTCTTTGAGACAGGATGGAAAATCTAAAACCCCATCTGCTTACAAGTTTACTACCATAACCCAATGGATAAATAATTTGCCAGGCAATACCATGGATAATGTTCTCCAAATGAAGTGGAATAGACTATAGACATGAGGCAAAGATGAAAGATTGGAGCTGTCCTCATTGAGCTGCATAAGTGATGTCCACCCTGAGCACTGAACTCGGATGTGCTGGGTTTGCTTGTGATCCAGGGCAGGTGACGCTGGCCAGAAGAAAAGTGGTGTTCCTTTGGCTTAGGCAGATACCTAATTATGTTAGGAGAACTGCCAAAAAGCAACCTATTGAAAGCTAAAATATTGCAAGGCACTGTGGGTAAAATATGCAAAATGTCACAGAGGCAGAATCAAGGAAACCTGTATAACAGGTGCAGCATAAAACTAACCTGCCAGGGAAATTGTTAGTTCTGTTTCCTCTTGAAATCTTTTTTCCCCAACTGTGGAAGCTCTGTCCTCTACTGTTGGAGACCCGGAAACAGATGCTTCTCACCCTCTTCCCTCCCAAATTTTACTGTACTGAAAATGAAAATGAGGTTCCTGAGTCTACCATGTCCAGGGCAGATGTCCCAGCCATGCTGTGTTCACCAGGAAATGGAGCAGAATGGAATGAAGATGTATCAAGATTCTGCCCAGGTTAAGCCTGTTCTTTGGAATTTTAACTATGTGAATGAAACATTCCAAATTTGTTGTACTACTTTGTTGCTGCAACAATAATACTAGCACACAGATGTCACCTGGGGCCTCCACAGCCTGGGAAAGGACTGAGCCTGTCTTCGTGGTTTCTGCAGATTCTTGCGGACTCACGCTCTCATGGTCCTAAGCTGCACAGTGCTTTAAGTTGAATTGTCAGATGGAAAATGCAGCCTCATCACACACCCACACGCTCCACTTAGAGCAAGGTGTTTTATTAGTTTAGTAATTTTGCTGTGATACAAAGAGTAGTGCTGTTGGGTGGGGTGGGATGAGCCGTGTTCCAGGCTCTCCTCACTCCTCTGTCCTTCATGCCTCTCCCTGCCTCTTCTTTTAGAAATTTCTTTTGTTTCATGCAGAGAAGTTTCACCTCCTTTCCTGAGCTCTTGGTCCCAGGCATATCCATGCCCTACAGGTTGTCCCTAACTTGGGGGAGCTTCTCAGGGAGGATTTCCTATAGAGGAATCTGTTTCTAAGAGCTGTACCAGCTCCTTCTAAACACTTCGAAGTGGGCATTATCACCCCCATTTTATGCTTGAGGAGCCTGAGGCCTGGCATGACTTAGTGAGTTACTTAAGTTAACACAACAAAGCCAGGACAAATGAGGTTGTTTGGTCCCAAATCCCATGGTGTTTGCACTACTCCACACTCCTCTTAAGGGCTTCTTGTAAGGATTTCAAAGCCCTTTACTAACATGGTCTCTCCCGTGGTCAGGTAGGAAGTGGGTGCCTTTTGTCAACCTTCACGCCACTTTTTTGCTTAGTGCTTTTGCTACTTTATTTAACGCTTCCAGCAAGCCTGCAAGAAACCCTGTTTTAAAAGAGGACGTTGAAATTCTGAGAGGGAAGTGACTTGGCTAAAGTCTCACCTCCAGGAAAGAGTAGACCCGGTCTTCAACCCAGGCCTTCTGCTTTGCACCATTGAAGGGTGGAGATGCAAAGTGAACAGCTAGAGGTTTGCAGAATCCTGGCGATTTCCACTTGGTTTTTCAATGTTTAGCCCAGACTGAAAAGGATAACAAGTGAGCTCAGCCACAGATTCGGGCGTGTCCTGCACCGGCCCCAGCAGCCAGCTCAGGTCTGAGGCCAGCCCATCCCCAGGAGCGGTAGGCGGGTGTTACACCTCTCTCAGAGGCCAGGAGAGAACCTAAATGTCTGGGCCTTCACATTCATTTTCCTCCTTCCCTTGGCTTTTTGTGGAGCTGAGCCTGTCATTAATCAGGCTGTGAAGCAAAGGAAATAAAAAACTGCCTTGGAAAGAACTCATATTTGTTTAAGATTGAAAAAAAAAAACTAACAACCCAGAAAAGACTGAAACATGTTTCCAATGTACTGAATTTGATTATCTGGCTGTGAACAAGGGGACCTAGTCGTTTAAAATTAAAGTTTAAAGAGCTGGCAAGTTTGATGAATCCACTGTGATGGGAGAAGCCCCCACCTACCCCAACGATGAGGCTCCTTCCTCGCCTTTCTGCATATTCTGGGCATTTTGTGAATTGAGCTAATTGTTTAGTGCTATGTGTTACATGTGCTGTGGGGACAGCGGAGGTCCAGCACATCCTCATACGGGCCGAACAAGGGGTCCCTGCTCTCTAACTGTGGTGATGACCATTGGACCCTCCAGCAGCTCCAGCACAGTTGCTTTTGACTTTGACTGTGAGTTTCAATCAGAAACACGAGCCTCATCCAGCAAGGAGCAAAGACGCACACACCATTCAGTCAGCAGAACGGAATGGAGGCCAGTAGGAAGTAGAGGATGTTGTTATGGTCCTCTCGGGCAGCTCAGGGAGGAGAAAGTCTGGCAGTCAGTGCACAGGAAGTGGAAACTGGCGGATATAATCCCAGCAATGTGAACACTGGGACATATTGTTCAGCACTTTAAGTTGAATTGCAAAATAAAATCCCGGTGGGCAGGGGACCTCTCTTCCCATGAACTCGTGTCCTCTTCTTCCTCACACTGCAGTGTTCATTCCGAGTTCCTTTTTACCTGGCAGCCAACTAGTTTTCCTCAGGAACAGTTCTGACCGTGCCTCTGTCTTGTTTAGGAGCCCGCAGGGACTCCCTCTTGACCATGGGATAGTTAACTTGGCATTCAAGTTCGCTTTATGACCCTGCGCCTCCAATTGCCCCCACCTGCCTTTTCTGCCTGTTGCCTATGCATCCCTTCTTGTACCTGCACTTCAGCCAGACAGAACTGCTGTCTTCCCGACACTCACATGTCCCCTTCTTTGCTTCTTGCTTTTTCTTTCTTTCCTTCCCCAAATGCTGTAAGTTTCATCTTCCCAGGCCCCCATCCTTCCCATCAACTTAGAGCCCTGGTGAAATAACACCTGCTTCTTCCTCCTCTGGACTCCCACAGTACTGTGTCTTTCTTATCATATTAAATAACAGCCATCACCTTTGACCTTGTAGTACAGTTGCTTGGTTTCTTTTCTGCATGCTTTACCTCATGCTTCCAACAAGCCTGCAAGTAACCCCTTTTAATTAAATCAGCATGTCCTTTGCAATCAGGGGTAAGTGATTCCTTGCTGTGTCCACTCTGGGGACAGGCAGGCACCCCAAAATGTTTGATGAATGGGTTAATGAACAAGACTTGCTGAGGCAAGGCTTTAGCAGTCTTTGGCCCAGGTTGGCACGCAATGGTTTCATCTGTCCTTTCCGTCCTTCTCTCTATCCCCCCTTTTGGTTTTTCCTCTTCTCTCTTTACCTTCTTCTTTTAATCTTTTTATTTTATCTGCCTCTGAGCCTTGGTACTCTAAGCAGCTCTGCTAGGCCAACCTCATCTCTCCAGATTTCTGATTCCTGCGATGGCCCCAAATAGCTGCTGAAGAGCAACAGCAACAAAGAAACTGCACGCTCAAGATGTTTGGTGTCAGGGAAGTAGGGACACTCTTCCACGTGGTGCTTTCTGCTTTGGAGATGACTATCTGAAGATGTGCGTTTCTTTCTGTCCTCTGAGAAGTGGTAAGTGCTCTTTCCTGCCTCTTCATTTCCAAAGGAGGGCTATGCATGGAGGAGGCAGGTGGGCACACATTGAACAGCAGCCAAGCCTCTCTACTTGCTAAGATCCTGCTCCAAATCCCTCCTCTCTCTCTAGGCAAGATTACTGGGTCATAGGAGCTTGGCTTCAAGAAGCAGGAAATCAGCACAGCTCTAGGGAAAGAGTGCTGGGTGGGCTTGACTGGCTCTGCCACACACTGTGATATGGGGGAACCTGTCATCATCCAAGGAGCTCAGTTTCCTTTTCTGCACAAGAGGGAAGGGGCTGGATGATCTCTGGGGTCTTTTCTAGGCCAAACACTCCAGAAGTCCGGATTTGAGATTCCAGATCCATGTTAACAGACAGCGTAAGCTGGGGCCAGGAGGTGGCAGCACCTGCTCCATTCAGAGCTGGCAGCCTCGGCTACAGCCATGGGGTCTGGGCTGTCACTTCTGTAGGACTGGGGTGGACATCATGCTCCATTCCCATTTGGACTCTTTTATTTCATTCCACTGCAAGTTGTTTGTAGTCTTCTAGGTCAGGAGATGGGTCCCGGCAAGACTGCCAAGCCCTGGGTACAGGAGGCACTCACTGCTGCCTCTCTGCCCGCATCTGACTTTACTTGGCATGACACACACAGGCCCGGGCACACTCATCCCCAACGAGGCCCCAGTGACCAGCGCATATCCGGGCAGCTCACTGGAGCTCCTTGACGCAGGTTTGGGTCTTCCCCAAGGCAAATGGGAGCCTCATGCATGAGTAAGCAGAAACGCGCTTGTGTTCCCTTGCTCTGAATGTGTACGCCTGTCTCCCAGGGCACCAGACACTTCCTCCAACAGCTGCATTTGCTCAGGGAAAAAATGGAAATGCCTAATGCCAGGGATTACTGATCCAAACACAGAGAAAATGACATGGGGGTTGTGCATCAAACTTTTGGGGAGATTTTGCTAAGCGGAGATGGACACACACACTTCAAATGTAATAGAATGTGCAAATTGCAAGGAACCTTTAATGTGATCCAATTCAAAGGTTCTCAACCTCACAGAGCATCTTGGAGTAAGTTTGTTATAAATGCATATTCCTGGGCCCAGCTCCAGCCCCACTGAATAACAATCTCCAGTGCTGGAACCTAGGAATCTGTATTTTTAACAAGCTCCTCGGATGTGTCTAATATAGCTGGCCTGCAGGTAGGCATTTAGGAACCACCGTCTAGTCTATACCTGGCATTCAGGGAGCTTGGTAACAAACTCTTATCCCAACAACCCCCCCCCCCTCAGACCTAAGTAATCAGAATCTCTGGGGTGGGCCCAGAACTCTGTTTTAATAAGCTCTCCAGGTGTAGGGTGACCAACTCGGCTGATTTACCTGGCACTGTCCTGGTTTTAGCACCGAAACTCTGATATCCTAGGACCCCCCTCAGTCCTGGGAACACAGAAATGGTTGGATGCCTGTTGAGGTGACTTATGCACTCTAAAGTTTGCAAGGTGAAGAAATGGGGCCAGGACAGGAAGTGGTGTGGTCTATGGACATACAGTGAATTAATGGCACAGGTTGGACAAGACTTCCAGCCTGGCGTCCTTGCTGCTCTTGGAAACATTTTGCTCTAAGTAGCTGCCTTACTCTTTCCTACTCTCCACTAGGGGCTAACCCTGGAGGAGCTCATTATGGAGTGGCTGTACTTGAGGCGAGTAATCTGTATTCTGTGGCCTCACTTGAGTGAAGTGTGCAGCAGTGACAGGTGAAGGTACCATTACACTGTAATGAATTCTTCTGGGGCTTCTCTTGGCCCATGTGGGGGAGGTGATTTGCAATTTAGTGTATTCCATTTGGCCATAATCCCTGGGATGACAGTGTTGCTGAGATGGAGAATCTTCCACAAGGGATTACAACCCGGAGGCTGTGGCGTGGCTGAGTCAGGATCCCTGGCTGTATGCTACCTCCAGGGTGTCCCCAGAGGACCTGAGATAAACCCTATCATGTCTTCCTTTGTTCTCTCTCCACTGGCCACCACAACTTGCCAGGCTATGCCTGATTATCAACTCCAGGCTTGATTTATTTATTCCAGGTACCCACTGCATTACCAATTAGCTAGGAATGGACTAACAGGCCAGAAGGCTCTTGTAATACCATGGTTCTCAAACTAGAGCACGCGTCAGAAGCACCTGGAGGGCTTGTTAGAGTGCAAGCACTGGCCCCACTCCACCGTAGACTAGCACATTATGAGCACCTGAGTGACTTTGTCATGTGATGCTCATTACTGATGTCACCAGGGTGGCCTTACTAACTGCATAAGGAAGGGCACTTGATGATTTCTAAGGACTCTTATAGCAGTAAATATTTTACTTATAAACAAGGTAGGTATGGTTTTACATATGATGTAATTACATCATCACTGTTCTCCCTTTCCAGAAGTGGCCCTGTGCGGGGGCAATACTTAAAATCCCACAAATGGAGAACAATTCTTTTGATTTGTTTTGTGATGTTAAAGTTGAAACCTGAAGGCTGGGAAGGAGCCAGCCATGCTAAGACAGAGAAAGAGCATGCCTTCCAAGCAGGGGGTTTGGCACATGCAGCGGTGGGGCAAAGCTTGTGCCCCAGGAATCAAAAGAAAGTGCATGGCTGGAGTGTGCTTGATTTGTAAAGTTTTATCTTCATTAACGTATAAATATCTAAGGGTTCCGAGGAAAGAAAGAAAACTAACATTTATTCAGAATCTTTTTTGTTCTAGCTATCACAGGGTGAAAACATTAAGTCTTCTTTGTCATTTATACTTAAAGCCTCTTGATCCTGGGGTCTGTGGTTCCAGAACCTCCTGATTTTCTTCCTACTTCTTGGCCATCCTTCTTAACTCCCTTCACTGACTCCGTTTCCTGACTTCTTAATACTGCTGTCTTCAGGACTTTGTCCCAGGCTCACTGCTCTTTCCTGGGAGGATATCGTCTATTCTATTAGCTTAAAATCCCATCCGTGTTCTGGTCATTCTCCAGTTAGACCTCCAGCTTGGATCTCTCCTCTAAGCTCTAGTTGCCTGAAAGCTTCCCTTGGATGTCTGCGGACTCCTCAAATGAAACATGTCTAAAGCCACATGAAGTATGAAATCCACCCATTTCTCTATCTCCAATGCCTCTTACCTAGTCTAGGCTATCACTACCATCTATCTTCTGGATGATGCAATGGTCTCCTCCTACTTTATTCCATGCTGTGGCCAGAAAGATGTTCTTAAAATGAAAAGCAGACAATCTCTTCCCTGCTGAAAACCTTCCAGGGGCTTCCCATCCAAACTCCTCATCATGGCCCACAAGGCCTGGTGGGATCTACCTCTCTCCACCACTCCATCCTCATCAAGCCACGTTCCCTGCACCACACACTCCAGCCATGTGTTATTTTGATTCGATTCCTGGAGTGCAATAAGCGTCGTCCCACCTTTGTATGTGCCGTTCCCTCTGCTTAAAAGATGTGCTCTTTCACTATCCTGGCACGGCTGGCTCCTTCTTATCCTTAAGGTTTCATCCTAAACATCACCATCTCAAAACGCCCTTCCCTGACCATCCTACTATAAGTAGCTATCCTGCAAGTTATCATTCTTTTCTAGTTATGTTTGTCTTTGACCTTTCAATCTGGAATTACTTGGTGCTTCTGGTCTGATTCCTTTTCTCTTATCTTGCTCCCACGTTGGGTTGTGGACTCTGCAAGGGCAGGGTTTTGGTGGTGAAGAAGCTGACTGTGTTGCCAGGTGTGCAGAGCAGGTCCTTAGGAGAGTGAGTGAATGGATCAGATCCCATATGGAAGACCTAATGACCCTGCTCAGAGGTGCCAACCAGGGTTAGAAGAAAGAGGAGCACAGGAAGTGAAGGAAGGATTCAGACATGAAAAGCCATGTGCCCTGCTCTCAAGAGTCACAAAGATGATTGTGGTTTGTTATGGTGGGTACAAGAGTAACTCTGTGCACAAGTCCCCATGGGAGCACAGGGGAGGAGTCCTAGCCTGGCCTGTGTGGTCAGAGGAAGCTTCTGGAAGGGAGTAACACCTAAACAGAAATGGACACTTTGAGTGGAAGTTATCTAACTGAAAAATAGGAGATGGGGTGCAGCAGTTTATTTATTCACTCTGCAAACAATGATCGAGTCTAGGCCAGTTGCTGTGCTAGCCATGTGACTCCTTCTTTTGGAGCTACCCAGGAAATTACAATTTTGTGGCTAAAGACTAAGCTTGGGAGTGAGTAGGGAGCTACAGAAGAAGCATAGTATGCTAATTTAAGTGGATTCTGAGCAGACAGAATTGGAACTAATTTTAAATCCAGGCTTTTGCACTTACTGTGCAACCATGAACAAGTTGCTCCAACTTCCTTCACTTTGATAGTCTCATCTCTGTAATGGGGACAATAACAGTACCTACTATTTTTGTGAGGACACAATGAAAAGTTTTATTAATGCATTTAGCAGGAAGCCTGGCATATAGTTAATACTCAATAAATAACTATTAGCACTCTCATCATTATCATTATTGTAGATCGTACAATAATTAGCTACAATTATTTCCTTCTCTTTTCCCAATAAAAGGATGAAACATCCTCTCCCATTGCTATGCAGCTCACAGTATCTTCCCATCAGAGGAAGATACAGTCCCAGTTCAAAGATAATGATGTGGCCAGGTGACATGCATTGATCAGTAGAATGAGAGGATGGGATGTGTACCATGTCTCAGCAGAAGTCTCAAGAGGCATCCTGTGTTCCCACCATGAGAATGTTATGCCTTAGATCAGGGCTACTTCCTTAACCTGGGTCCTAAATGAGAAGGCACAGGAAGAAGAGCTCATCTGTAGCTGCTGATGTGTAAAATGAGAAAAAAATTAAGAGCTGGTTATTATAAGCCACTGAGACTTTGCAGTTGTTATTGCAGCAAAGCCAACTAATAATATTATCATCTCCTTGTAGGGAGGGAGAATTAGGCAGGATTCTCTGGAGGAAAGGATTCCTAAGTTGAGCCCTAGAGATGATAGAAATACTAATTAGACTCAGTGGATGTGGGTAGGGAGTATTCCAGGTGGAAGGAAAAGACCTGTAAAAGTTCTCGAATTCAGGAAAAAGTGCTGCTCACTAGAGAAATGGAAAAGCAGTTCAGAATGGCTGAAGAATGTGAAACAGAGAATGGCAGCAGGTGCAGCCAGAGAGACGGTTAAGGGCCACATTGTGAAGGGCCTTGTAAGTCACAATAGGAAACTTTCACTTTGTCCTAAAAACAAAAAAGGGAGACCATCTCAGGGTCTGTTTTTACATTTCAGAAAGATCAATCTCGCTGATTGTGCAGACTAGGTGAGGGGCAGGAAGACCACAGGGAAGGCTGGCAGGAGTCTAGGTGAAGGAAAAGTGTGAGAGGGTTTGGAAAGATGTGGCGACTCCTATGTGAGGTTTGAAGACGAGTCAGGGACAGTGATGAGGTTGATTTGGGAGCCATGGTGGCGTAGATGGAGAGCACAGCAGAAGAGCAGCTCAAGGGATGCAGATGAGGAATATTTCTTGGACGCGTGGAGTTGCAGGTGCCTGAGGAAGGCTGTGACACTTCTCCTAACAATGGCAATGTGCCCAGAGAAAAGCTACATTGCTCAGCTTCCTTTGCAGCTAAGGGAAGCCATTTGAGACTCTTTTGGCCAATGAGAGACAGGTTGAAGTCTACTGGGGAATTAAGGATTCATTATGTTTTCATAATACAGGTCGAATATCCCTTATCTGAAATGCTTGGGACCGGAAGTGTTGCAGATTTCAAATTTTTCCAGATTTGGGAATATTTGCATGTACATAATGAAATATCTTGGGGATGGGATTCAAGTCTAAACACAAAATTCATTTATGTTTCATATATAACTTATGGACATAGCTTGAAAGTAATTTTATACAATATTTTTAATAATTTTGTGCATGAACATTGAACCTGTTATAGTACGGAGAGCAAGAAATGACCATTCGCAGACAAAATTAAGCCAAATTATGAGTCTTTATTAGTTGGCCAGCGACCACTCCTGCCCTGTCAGAGCACAGGTGCAGAGAATGGCCCCCTCCTATTCTTTACATGGGGTTTTTATACTATTTTCGGAGAGGCTTTGTGACACAGAGCATGGGGCAGGGGAACAAAAACGGAGATTG
>CAUYSK010083513.1:0-15492 GCA_963575035.1 Avahi laniger | reverse complement strand
CAATTAATTTCTTTCTATTTTTGGTAGAGACGGGGTCTCGCTCTTGCTCAGGCTGGTCTCGAACTCCTGAGCTCAGAACGATCCGCCCACCTCGGCCTTCCAGAGTGCTAGGATTACAGGCGTGAGCCACCGCGCCCGGCCCGATGATCATTTTCTTAACTGAGGAAGGGACAAAGGCCATGTTTGGAGTGAAGGCAGGTCAATGGTGGGATGAGGGGCTTGAGAAAAATGAAGAAAGTTGGGAACTGCTGATAGAGGAATGAAAAAGAAAAGTGACTATGGACAGCTAAGAGGACAGCGAAGCCACTCCGAGGGCCTGCCTGGCGTCAGAGATCACAGGTTGTCGTGGCATCAGACTGCCACTCGTCTTGACTTCCTGTAACAAAGCTTGAGTGGTTGCCAAGCGCCACGGCTAACTTGCCCTTTGGGCCCAGTGTAGCCACGTGGACTTTGGCTGTCTCGTTTGCAGAGTAGACTGCATCCCGCTGGAGAACTGAAGTGAGGGTCAAACAGGATTATGTGTATGTGTGTGGACACACGGCACATTGGTATGAAGATGTAAAACGTTGTTTCAGTGTTTGCCTTTGGCTTTGGCTCTGACCCAAAGGTTGGGGAGGGGCCCCTGGGGATCGCAGGGCTCCTATATTTACTGTCGTGCTTTGGGACGGTGGGGTCATGCCTCTGGCGCTCCTCACTGACCAGTGCAGACACCACACTAAAGGGCACCTAAGGGCCCTCGCTTTCTAGAAGTTTGGTACAGGACCTGACATACTGCAGGCCCAGATACAAATCTGCAATAATCTTCCTTTCACCCCATTGCTGTTCTCTGTCAGACTGTGGCTGGATGTACTACCTTTGGGTGTGGTTTCAGAGGCATTAAGGGCTCCCTGAATGACGGCCTGGGCTTCAGAGTTCTTTTTCTTCAGAAAGTCTATGGTTTCTCGCAAATCCAGCAGCTCAGTGTCCTGAGAGAGAAACGAAAATAACGTCATTGGTTGGGATTAGCAGGAGCACTTACGATGCAGGAGGCTGGCCGTGGGCTAGGAGCGGGGATCCTCCCAAACTCGACCGAGAAGGGCAGAGAACTAGGACAAGGAACATGTGTGCAAAGTACCAAGGGGGAGGTTGAGGAGCAGGGGTGACGCAAGGGCAGGAGAACCTGATGCTCCCCAGCGAGAACCCCGGCTGCACCCACGCTCCCCGCCCCAGGCTCACTCTCACCTTCTCCTCCGCGGTCTCCGCCAGGTGCCGCAGGCGGGAGGTCATGTTCACCAGGCTCTGCTCGAAGGCAGCCACCAGATTAGCCTGAGACAAACACATGAAGAGGTTCCTAAGTGGCTGGGGGAAAGGAAACAACTGACAACGGGAAGTCGTTTTAACTAGTTTTCTGTGCCTCCGAGCTGACCAATGCCAGCAAACCTCTTGATGGTTTTAAAATAGTGACTTCCCTGAGCAGACAAGTGGGAATCCAAAACACTTTCTGGCAGGAATCAGCTTCTTGAATAAGGAAGCCAGTGTGAGGGTAGGGCATGTTTTTGGAGGCTCCTGGGAGCTTGAGATCTAGCACCTGTCATCTATCAGAGGGGGGACTGTCCCTCTACTCCACACGTGCAGTAAGTGGGTGGCGGGCTTGGTTGGAAGGCCGTGCCACTGGGGTCACTGCTATTGTTTGGGGTCAACTCCTTCATTGTGGGCTGCCCAATAACCCCCAGTGGAAGCTGTTTGGTACATCTCTCCCAGCCCTGCTCCAGGTGGCCCTCTGTTGCTGAATTCATTCTTGCTTTGGAGCTGCGCTCCGTTCCTGGTTTCTTCAGGCTCTGCTTTGCAGGGCTGGAGAGGAGCAGCTCCGGAAAGTTCAGGGGCAGCCCACAGTGTGGCCACTAGGTGTCAGGTCTGTTTCGCGAGCCGTGAAGGACGCTGAAGGGCTCTCTGGATAAGCAGCAGGCTGGAAAGGTGCAGTGAAGCCAAGGCCACTTGGAGCATGGCTTGAACTCTAGCTGGCCAAGTGGCTGCGAGGTGTCTAGGCAAGGTGAAGGGAGTGAGGGGCTAGAGAGAGCACTTGGGGATGGAAACAGCCATCGTCGGAGCGTCTGAGTGAGCTGGTAACCCGAACACGAAGTGATGGACAGATTCTGGGCAGCTCCCCAACCCAGCGCTCCAGGACGTCTGTGACACTCTCACTGTTCCTGATGCCTATGGTCCTCCCTCTCTGCCGGGTCAACTCGACTTTTCACTCACTGCGTCCAGTGCCTCAGGGTGGAGGCAATCCCGCCAGCTCCCTCTGAGCCTCCTCTTCTACTTTCACTACAAATCTGTCCGGGCCGGGCTCCGTAGCAGGTACTTGTCATGACCTGAGCGGTTTCACTTCACCTACTGGACAGGGAACTTGTCTTCTTGGCCTCAGGTTTCCTCGTGTTTGCTTCTCTCCATCCCCCGTGTCTGTGCACAGACCGCCTGCAGTCCTTGGAAATCTACTCCTGAGAGCACCAAGAACCCATGTGCTTCCTGTGTTGCCTTTTCTCACCTGGGCATCCTCTTGCGCTGGCTAGGTTTCCTCCCCTCTCTGCTACATTTCCTCTCCCTCCCGTGAGCCTCCCCGAAATCCCCTCTGCAGACTCGGGTGCGTGGAAGGCCTCAGGGCTCAGCGGTGGTGCTGCAGCGAGGCTAGCGTGTGAGGGGGTGACATACTCCGGACCCCTCCCGTGCAGGGCTGCACCCTCAGCATCAGTAGCTAGGAGGTTCCGTGGAACATGACAGAAGTTTGGTTGAGAATCGGGGGATCCTGAAGGGAGCTGTGGAGCCTTCCCAGAGTCCTGACATCACATCTCCTGCTTGAGGGCAGGGTTCTGACCCTCAGCAAAAATCTGCCTTTAAGGTTGAGAACCCACCGCCTCTGGGTGTTTAGTTTATTCTCGCTTAGCCAGATGGAACTTCCTGTTCTAAGAAAAATCACCCTCTAAATTCATTTGCTTGGCTCTGGCCCAGCCTTGACAGCACGATGGCTGACAGATTGCAGTGTAAGTGAATCAGACATAATAATGTTCTCGGCCTCCCTGGCGCCTCTCCCCCCAGCATCGCCCAGACATGAATTTCCTGGGGTATGCAGGACGTGACCCAGGCAACTGGTCTTGGTGGCTATGGCACAAGGGAGAGGAGAGATGGTTCTTGTTTATGCTACAATTCTTATGGCTCCCCAAGAGTGCAAAAAAGTGCTAGATATGAGCTTCAAAGAAACTGCTAAGTACACAACTATGAACTATGGGTTTGGGAAAAGAGAATAAAGAACATAACCAGTGTGGTGAGGGAACTGCTGCTGAAATAGATTGGAAACACGCAAAATCTTGGTGGAGCTTCTTCTACCTAATTCCAAGGGATAGACCCCAGGCCTGACAGCTGGGTTCCCCAGAGAGGAAGAGCAGAGAGAAAACCAGAAACTGCTGCGGAAATTGCAGACACGGTTACTTGTGTGCAAACACTTGGAAAGCTCCTGCAGATCCGGCTCAGCTGTTGTTTACAGCTTTGTGGGGAAAAGGGCTCTTGTGTTCTCTGTTTGCAACTCAGTCGCAGGGAGAAACGACCATAGGCTAGTTGGAGGAGGTGGCTTTATTTCTCCCCATCTCCCAGAGTAGAAAAACTAAGGCCTTAAGAAAGAGATTCATTCTAAGTGGATGTACTTAGAGCAGTCTGAGTGTAGAAATGAAGAACTCTGCCTCTTAACCTAAAGCTCAGATGGTTTCTGCCAACTGCCCAAGGAGACTACTAGGAAAAGGCAGTTGGGAATGAAGGAGTTCGGTTTCTAGGTAGTGCTGTGGTCACTAGACAGAATTCTAATGACCAATTTTGTGCCTGCCCAATGACGTGGCATGAACAGAGCCATGAACACACCCAGGGTGGTGGAAAAGAGCTCTGTAATTATAATCCGTAACTACTTTTGTCTGTGGCCAGCGGCAAGGTTGTTTCCACCTCCATGCAGGACCACTGATCATCAATACTCTTTTCTCTCTGGGGAGTTCAAAGACCATCAGACATGAACTCACCCATACTTATTAATTAGAGTGCAGGCAAAACAGTTCCTTATAAAAATTGAGGCTCAGAGAAGGGGAAGGACAATCCTCAAATCCTCTATTGTAGAGCTGTGAGGAGGACCCCACTCCCTTGGAGTCTATCCCCAGCGGATACTTTATCAGATAATTTTCCTTCTTGGGCTGAACTATGGCCCAAATGACGACCTGGGTCTTTCCCTACTTCACGGCACTCACATTGGCAGAAAGCTGAGACGTCAGGGTGGCCACTTTTTCCTGGGATGATTCCAGTTCCCTACGAAGTTTCCGGATTTGCTGTGAAAGGAAGAGAAATAAAAACTACTGGTGGCAAAAGACACAGAAGATCTGGAAGGAAAACGGGGTGTAGTGGCGTTAATAAGCAGAGACGAAGGCTTCTGCACCCTACCTCGGACTGCATCCTCTCCTCAGCCTGAAGCAGGGAGCACAGAGGAGAGAGAGAGAGAAAGGAAGCAGTTACTATGGAGGGGAAGAAGCCAGTCCCAGTGGCAGGGGAGAGAGTGTGCGGGAGCGTGATGTGGAGGTGCAGAAAGGCTGAAACTCTTGTTTCCTGGCCCTGGCTCCTCGTGGGACTCAGCTCAGATCTATACTAGGGTTTCAATAAAAGATTGCTCCAGAGCTCATCTCCAGCCAACTTAGTCACTGCCAAGAAGGCTAGGAAATGAAACTTCGGTCGGTCTGAAAACTGTTTTTGCCAGCAACTTGGAGTGAAGACTTAGGGGCAAAACGAATCTAAGAATCAAGGAATACCTAACAGCCAAATGCTGCGGCCAGTGCCCCACAATGAACACTTGGTCAATCCTGTACACTGTTAGGGCTCTGGAACCTTAGAAACCTACTCATCTCACTTGCCACGGCACGGAAAGGGCTCTTTACCAAGGGGATTCTCCGTGTTTCAAAGCAGGGGTTGCTCAGGAGTTGGTGGTGAGACCAGAAGGACCACTGAGGACCCGAGGCACCCAGCTGCGTGCTCCGAGCTCTAGGCACCTTCCCCAGGTGTCAGGAAAAGATAGCGGTGTCCCATCCCCCACCCAGGTACCCAACCAGGGGAGGTTCTAGAGAGCACGGAATGGGGGGAACATGACAGGGGAAGAGAAGTTAATGCTCTTACTGAGGAGTAAGTGGAGGAGGCACTGGAGGCCAGGGACAGCACTGAGCCATGAACTGAAAGAGAAGGAGAAAACAAAGGGTTAACAGAGGGTTCCAGAGACAAGGGGTTCCTGGGAAGAGCCCTAAGGCAGGAGTTTGGATTCTGATTCTGGAGGGCATCTGGAGCCAACGGAAAGAACAGAACAGGGAGCCCAACTGGTATCACGGCAGCCCAAAGCAGGTGGGTATCTGTCGAGGAGACACAGCCCGAGTGGAGAGAGCCTCCTCTTTCAGCCTGCTTTCCCTGACAGCCTGGGGATGGCACTGCCTTGCTCAGGGGTACGGGGTTTTGGAGAGGGAGAGGAGGTTTCCAAGGATGGTCGTCATCTTATCGTCCCAGTCAGGAGAGTACTTTAGCTGTAGAAGAGGGGAGTTCCTCACCAGAGCTGCTCAGAACAAACACTGCAACTCTCCCTGCCCCTCTCCTCTCAGCACTGGGGGACTCGCCTGGGATCTTGGGAAGGGTTCAGATGAAAACAAAATTTAAGTGAGGAATACTCCTTCTGAGTATTCAATCGAGCCTACAGAGAGAACTGAAGCACGCCTGCAAAGGAATGCTCCTGGAATGAGCGTCTGGAAAACAATAACAAGAGATCTAATCTGCCATAAGCCTGGTCCTCCAGCTCTGATCAACACTAACACCCACAGCACCACCGACCATCAGATGGCCCTCCCCGAGGCTAATCTTTGGAACATTCTTGAAAGAGGAATGAGATGCCTAATTCTTTGTAAGGATTTAAGAGTTATGTCCTTTTATCTTTTCATATATCATGAGAGACTGTGGGGAGGAAAGACTACCGCTAGAATGAGCAGGAGAGAAGCTGTGGTTTTCAGAGCATCCTGAGGGGCACCATTTAACCTTCCATGCTCGAGTTCCCTCCCCCAGCCCCAGTGACAGATGTTCCATCCCAAAGGCCCGCTGCTAGACCGTGCCACCCAAGGTTTCTGGGCCCCCAGACCCTTCAAAGGTATGGGAAGAAAGAACTGAAATGGCCCAACTTGATGTTCTGTGAATCATATACGTGTGTCTGGGGGTGGCGGTGGTGGAGGTGGTGGTGGGTGAGGGGACCCAGCAGAGCTGGGATGAGCGTGAACCGCGCTGGCATGAAGTCTCACCATCGTCCGTGGGGTCTCGGAAGGATCCTGACCGAATCATCCCCTTGGGTCTCTCGGCCAGGGACAGGGTGCTCCCCATTTGGGAGCCGCTGTACAGCTCGAAGGCCGCCTCGTGGGTGGGGATGCTGTTGGAGCGGGTGATTCTTGGCGTGGTGGCCGCAGTGGGACTCACTGGAAGGACAGAGGGAAGGGGGACGGGAGAGGGAGGGGAGGGCAGGAAAAGAGGCAGGGTCATCAGCTCTCCGGTCCCTTGGCGGGTGGAGCGGCGGGAGCATGAGAGGCGAACGGGAGAGGGCAGGAGAGGAGGGGCGGTGGGCAGTGGGAGTGTGCGACCAGCGCGTGGTCAGGAGCGGGGTCCCTCCTGGGGGGTGGGGGGGTGTCAGGCCCTGATGGAGAAGGACCCTGCTGGCTGAAGAGAAGGCGTCCCTCAGCCCTGCCTGCCTCGGAGTCACTGCTTTTGAAGGTCAGGCTGGGGGCCTGGCAGCTTTTCCGAAACCTTCACATCACCTGGATGTGCTGATGAAAATGGAACACAGCTGGCAGCTCAGGAGGACTGAGGATTCAGACCAAGACTCAGACCCGGATGATGAAAAAGAACCAGCTAGGAAGGGGGCTCGGCTATGGGATCCAACGGACTCAGCATTACGGAAGGGAGTGTCTCCCAACAAAGCAGTGTCGCTCTAGGTTACTGGGTCGGCCCTAAAGCATCAAGAAACATGGCCCTCTTTGCCTAGCCATCTCCTGGCTTGAGGGCAGACAGAGTGGGTGGATGTGTCAGGTGAGGCTCGAGGAGTATCAGGTGAACCCCGTTATCCTGCAGAACTCCTCCCCCTTTGCCCTTGCTGGGCTCACAGCCTTTCAGGGTTCAGGCCCACGTGGAGCTGCTTGTCCCGTCTTCTGCCTCCACACAGGCAGGGGGATGTCTAATCTGTCCCTACGGACCTGTGCGGGAGATTCCACACCTCTCCGTGCCCTCGCCAGACCCTCGTTCTGCAGCAGACATGCATGTCTCCTTGCTCGGTCCTCAGTGGAGACGGAGAACGAGCTGGCCCCATCCTCCATTTAACAGCCCTTCAGAGGCCAGGTGACCCTTCCCTCCTAGGCAAAATGATCCTAATTCCTAGTCTTTCCTCAAATTCCCCACAGTCGTCGCATGGGCATGTTATAGGTTCTTGTCTTTTATTAACTGCTCTCTTTCACGCAGCTGAAAGAAGAGATGGATTTGGAGAGAAACGGCAAGCGAGCGACAGGCCTATCCCAGGCACTGTCCTAAAGGGGCTCCGATGAGGCCAGTCATGGCCGGCCGCTTCCCAGAACCGGCTAGTGTGCATCTGTGCTAGGGCCAGGCCCTCTCCCGAAGCTTCTTCCCCTCCCTGTCTCTGAATCATGAGTCACTTCTGTCTTTCCTAGCTTTCTCTTCTCCTCAGGCTTTAGCTAGGGTGTGTCTTAGTCTTAGTCAGCTCTGCCTTCAGGGCTAGGATGGCCCAGGCCCAGCCAGAGCAGTCGGGGAATCCGGACTTTTCTGAGTTTGGAGGCAGATCCCATCTTTTGCAATCAACAACCTTTCCCTCCTTCCTCCGCATTAGCCTGACATTTCGGAGTTGCCCTTTCACTAGCTGGCCCTGGCAGCTCTGGGCATGGTGGCTTCTTCCTGCCAGCTCAAGATGCCTGCTCACTGCACTGGTTTGATTTCCAGGCTTCAGCCTATGGCTTTTCCACGTCACCATTCAGATTCGCTGATGCTATAAGGACGCTACGACTTGTGCCCAAGGGCAGCTTTTCAGTTCAAGATCTTGGAGCACTTTCCTCCAATATTATTTTGGGTGGATAAACCGAGGCAGCGTGAAGCAACCCAATATGACGTGAGTCAAATATGAGATGAAACCCAAAACCCACCTGCCTTGCCTCACCCTGCAAGGTGACCCCTGCTTCATCCCACGCCACAGTGAGTGACTGAAAGCACTGACCTATGTTGGTAAGCTGGCCCTTCGCGCTCAAGGACACGGAGAGTGCGGGGGGAGAAGGCAGCTCTGACTGGTCGTCGGACTCAGGCAGCCCACCAATGGTGTGGGAGTGTCGCCTCTCCTTGGTCTCCTCCTGGGACTGAAGCTGATACCTGCAGGAGGCAGCAGAAGGACTCAGTCTGGGCAACCACAGAGAGCGGCCAGGGGTTGAGTTGGCGTGGAGGACATCTGAGCTAGGCCAGGGCCTGGAGACTGTGAAAGCAGGACAAGGAGAAGAGGGAGCAGTCAGGGCTGCCTAAGGAGGCAGCAGGAGGGGTGACTCAGCACCCTCTCCCAGGCCATGAGCACGGTGTGGAAGGACCAGCGAGCATTCCCACGAGGGCTCCTGGGGGCGGGGAGAGGCAGAAATGACGGAGGAGGCATTAGAACTTCTTCCCTGGAGCTCAGGACAGAGCGTTAGCATTCTGTGTGAGAGCTTTCAAGTTGCAGGGTCACCCCCTGACTGAACAACTCAATGCTATCGTACCAGTGGAGGACCAGGGATGTCCTGCCCCTTGCTCACATCTGAGTGACCCTCGAGGCAGACTGTTTTTGCCCGTACTTTGAGGGAGGAAAATTACAGAGATGAAGTTCAGCCAGGATTGGGATAACACGGGCTGATACAGGTAAGTGTATGAGTCCCATGTGCAAACTTGCTTCTGCTCTGTCACCAGAAAAAGAACACTGGCTGTAAAAGTTGACTCACATAGTACTAAGTCTGGGCAGGGTGCTAGGTGGTATCTGTACAGGACCACATGCAAATGATTCAGTTAAAAGGGTCACTAAATTCACAACTGGAGCCTGGGACAGGTCAAGTTATGATTTTTCATATAGACGAGAAGCCACAGGTATCGAGAAGAAAAAACACACTTAAGGGTTACCTGAGCCCTTTCTTGGGAAGAGTGTTCCGATCTCGCTGATTACTGTGGAAACAAAGAGAGAAGTATGTGGGTCCATCTTAGAAACCAGAGTTTGGGACCATCAATGTGAAGGCTGCAGACCCTGGACCCAGGACATCAAACTGTAAGCCCCTTTATCTAAATGAACAAAATAGAGAGACAGCCACAGCCTGCTTCTTGGCTTACCATTTGGGAAATTTATCTGAAATGTTAAATGTTTTTTCTCTGATTAGGAACTTAAAAGATCATATTATGGTTGGTGAAAACTAGGATGTGATATAATAGAAACAAGTTTGGACCAGGAAGCAAAAGCTTGGGTGATAGGTTAAACTAATCATGAGATCTGAGATAAGTCATTTAACTTCTTCGTGCACTAGTTTCCCCATTTAGAAGGCGAGAATAATAATTTAAAAACAAAACTGCAAACATCCTACCTATCCTCACGGAGTTGTGAAGCAAACGAAATTACTTAATATATTTATATGTGAAAAAATTTTAAAAGTCACAAAGTGGCAATAAAACATAGGATAGTATTGGTAATGGCAGGCTCAGGCTCAGGTTCAGCTCCGTCGCCATTCACCTACCTGTCCAACTGCCCAGTTCTGGGGCTTCCGCTCCAGGGCAGCTCTTCCGTCTCTTCCTCTTGCGCAGCAGCAGAGACAGCAGGTGGCGTGGGGATGGGAGCACTGCTGGGGAAGGCACTGGGCAGGCTCATTGGCATCTGGAGGGACTCCATGCTCCTGTGCAGGCCTGAGAGTTTGGGGTACATGCGGGTCTCCTTTGGGACACTGAAACCACTCATTAGCTCCAGGCCCTGGGAGAAGCTGGCTGAGTTAATATTGAGGATGGGTGCTGGACTGGGGGTGAAGCAAGAAGGGAGAGGGGCCCCCGTTGCTGAGCTTGTAGCATGCAGATCTGGGACCTTTGAAGCGTGGGTGTCGCTGGACGATGGTAGATCCAGACTGTTGGAGTTGACCTTGTCTAGATTGGCTAGTGAGGGTGGCTTGACAAAGCTCTTAGCTGTGGCCCTGAGAGAAGTGAAGATAAAACAAAATATTCAGAATAACAGAATTACAAAAAGAGAGGCAGGTGGGATCTTAAAGAAACCCCTGTCCAGTTTTGTTTTCTGGTTATTTGCTAAGTGCAGAGGCTTATCCTAATGCTGCTGTGAAATGCAGGGGAAGGAAATCCGGTACCCGACCTGGGGCACCTTTAGTCTTAACAAGGGAGACAGCGTATACATGTGGGAGATACAAGCGAATTTATGCAAATGGTATATGTGTGTAAATAAATAGTAAAATCACTCAGATGCGTGCTGAAGACGGGTTAAGGGCTGATCAGGGAATAGTACAAACAAGGTAAGATTTGAGCACGGTTTTGAAAGAGGGAGAAGCAGCCTGGCATACAGGGGACGGCGGGAAAGACTCATGCAAAGGCCTAGAGACAGGAGTGGACAGTCCATGCCTCACCTAGTCCAAGGGGGGCAGGGATATGCGAAAGAATGACACAGCAGACAGACAGGAGGAAGCTGCCCAGTTTGGGTACCTGAGAGGGGTTGGTGGCAGCTCTGCCAACTTGGTGGCTGGGGGGTGGCTTGCTTGGTTCTTGGGAGTGCTTTCCGGGGAGCCAATGCTCTTCAGGGAGATGTTGTCGGAGTCCAAGGCCACTGCCTTGGCTTTGGCCTTCTCCTTCTCCCGATCTGTCTGATTGACAGGGGCTGGGGTGGTCCGCCCACCGGCTACCTTGGAAGGCTCCTTCAGTCTGGAGGGCGTAAGGCCTCCCTGCTTGGTGCTGAGGAGACTGGGGTCAATGCTGCTGCTAACGGGGCGAGGTCCGCCCCGCCCACCGGTCACACTCATGGAACTGGACTTGGCTGGCCGGGGAAGGCTGCGATACTGGATGTTGGAACGGGCCCCAGGAGCCAGGAATCCCGGCTCTGCGCTGTTGGAAACATCCAAGCTGGTCTTGCGTCCATTCACTGGCTTGACAGGAATGCCCGAGGACTTCTGGATCTTGCTGAGAGTGGCTGAAGCACCAGTCTGCATGACAGTCGCTGTACCTGTGGCAGGAGGTGGCTTCTTGTAGCCAAAGGATCCTGAGGTGGAGGGGCGAGCGATGCCCGAGGGGGGCTTCTTAGCTTCGCTCAGGCGATCCCGGCCAGCATCGGAAGAGGAGCGCTGCAGCCCGGTATTCTTCACTGCAAGCTTAGCCTTGTCGGTAGCTTTGCCTTCAGGTTTGCCTACAAGAGGGCAGGAAATGAGGTAAGAGTAGCTGAAACTGACCAATACCTTAAAAATCCTTTTCTTTCCCTCCACGGGAGAAGGAAACATTTGTCACAATATATTGTTAAATTTTAGAGGCCAAAATATGGGTAAGCAGGTACCAGCTAGGCTGATAAAGTTTCTTGCCAGAAGGACTCTGGGTGGGAGGGGTAGGGAGGCCAGGATTTTGTTTTGTTGTTTTTGCATTTTTTTTTTTTGTTCCTGCTCCCAGAGTAGGATGGTACATTTTGGTTAAAATGGCAGAAGCAACCATAAAGATGATCAAGAACATCCATCTAAAAATTGGTTAAGGAATGGAAAAAAAGAAGGGGCAGCAAATGGAATAGAGTACAGCCATATCTACTAGTAACCAGATACGAGAGGGAGATGTTGGTTAAGGCTAAAGGTTACTCAAGGGGCCAACTTTGGGAGCACTATAATTCTCTTGCTGTAGCTACTTTATTTTCTTAGGACCTTCTTGGGATGTCAAGAAAGTATCTTATGAAGATAAGGACGTGGACTGACCACCTTGGGAGAGGAAAAAAAGAAACCAATGGGAAGTGTTTGAAGGGAGGTCAAACCAGTCTCTGAACAAATCATACTCTCTCCTCTATCTCTTATTAGCTGTGTGATTTTGGTCCAGCCATTTAACAACCTCTTTGAGTTCCTTTTTTTTTTTTCATTGAAACTCTGGTTTATGAAGTTCCTAAATCAGAGGCATCAGGAGATGTTTTTAAAATGCAGATTCTAAAGAGAATCCATCTAGATCTAATAAATGAGAATTTTGAAAATGGCATCTTGAAATTTGCATTTTTAACAGTCTATCCTGTGATTCTTACACAAGCCAAATTTTAAAATCTCTGATACACAACATTCTCTCCTTTAACAGGTGTATCTGTTTTAGTACCTGAGACGTCTATTTTACTACAGCACCTACATAACAAATAGATGAGTGTGACGTCTTTTGTGAAATGTCCAAGATGAACACCCAGTAAAAATACCGTTTCCTGAGCATGGCAAGGCAGTGGCTTATACAAACATGTACTATTTTTAAAGAAACCCAGAGCTATCCAACTCTTTGAGTTTCTATGTCCATGTGTGTAAAATGAAGATAGTAATACCCATCTTTCCTAACTCACGGGACTGTCCTGAAGACCAGATAAGATAATGTGTTGCTCTATAAATTAGTATTAAACGTGTTTTGGGGACAGGATTTGTCTTAAGAGTTTTACAGAGCTTTGCCCTGAAGGAATATGTGAACGTATTGGTTTACATTTCGAATGCTGTTACACTGGAAGGGAGTCTCTAAAAGGCAGTAGCGGCTGTATCCCACGAGGTGCTGCATTTCTCAGACCTAAAAAATTGAATTCACTTTATAAAACACAAGTAAATCTGTTAAAACCTCTAGGCTGAGAGCTGATAATGGAGTGCCCTCCGAAACAAACAACTTCCCGGAAACGACAGCTTCCCCAATGACTAAAAGCAAAGCTTTTGTTTAAACCACTCTAGCCTACCTGTCTCCATTCACAATAACCTAATAAACATGGAGCTTGCATATCTCTGTTTAACACCTCTTCTTAAATGATAAACTTAACTTAGGATTTAGAATTTAAACTTTGAAAGACTTTGTAACCATTGGCTCACGTAAATAGAATTAGTTAAAGTATCTGTAGAAGCCTTCTGTAAAAGCCTTTTGAAAATCTGTTAACCTGAGAGAAACTACCTATTGTTATGTAAATCTTTACCCCTGACAATTATTCACTATTTTCTATAAGTTACCATGTAAGACCTCATTCGGGGCTTTTTGAGACCCACGGAGAGACTCAAAGCCCCCTGAGCTCCCGCTTTGCCTATAATCTTTATAAACTTTATAAAACTATATCTTTGTCTCAGAGTATTCTTTCATTTTTTCCATTTTCCATTTTTCTCTATTATTTTCTTATCCCTTGCAACTCTACCAAAGGGACCCGGTTTTTTGCGGGAAGCACTGGCCACGTTCCCCGCACCCACCCTGGTGGCTTTCCAGGTACCAAAATAACATTTCTGAGGGAGATTTGGGAACAGACATACAAAGTTATTTCTCAGAACCTGACAGCAGCCAAATGCCAACTCCAGCACTCCAGGCCTATTCCCATCTGCAGTCTTACATTTTTTGGCTATACAAAAAAATAAAAATCAAGATCTTGTCCTGTCTTCCCTGTTTTATCTCCCTCCCTCTGTTTTTTTCTCCAAGTCTGGACCAGGTTAACAATTTTTTAAATTTATTCATGAGGAGGTCATAGATCAGGTGTTACATGAAATATATGAGATAATCTTGAGTGAAGACAGAGTTCCTTAATGTCAAGGGAAGGGGAAAGGAAATGGACTCTGAATCATTCTTTTATCTTAAGCAATTTATGTAACTTACACATACCTAGTTAGGTAGATTTACTATATAAACATATGGTTTTAATTAAAGACTCAAAAATAGAAGTGACTAAAAGGAAGATTCCTGCAGAGAAACTAGGTTGATGATAATAGTAATGATACATGTGGTTATATAAAACAATAAAAGAAGAGAATTGACATATTTTATAATTCTAGGAGAACTCTTAGCCATACATAACATATTTTTTAAAAGTGATCTAATCAGATTGTGCAAGACATTAGCCTAGATACAAAAATTTTCAATAAAATGATTTGAAAATTGGATTTATATTCACTATTATAAATGAAGATCCTTGCCCCAAGTGCATATTTGCCCTCAGTGCATTAGCTAACGGATATGAGGAAGGCATCATGAGATAGCTAAACTTTTACTAACTAAGCCACTGGATCATGATGCACACCCTAATTTTTTTCTCAGTAACATTTGAAATCATTTTATGCTCAAGTCAGTATTTACAAAGTTTTGCAAAATTTAATAACGAATAAGGACTGTAGATTTCACCAATGCCAATTTCCTAGATTTGATGTTTGATGTTATACTAGAGTTACATAAGATATTACCTGTGAGGGAAGTTGGGAAAAGAGTATATGAAACCTCTCTGGACTATTTTTTAAAATTCCTGTGAGTTTATAGAGCGACTTTTGCTCTTTTGGGTAGATGCCCAGTAACGGGATTGCTGGGTCAAATGGTAGTTCTACTTGTATCTCATTGAGGTATCTCCATATTGCTTTCCACAGAGGTTACACTAATTTGCAGTCCCACCAGCAGTGCATGAGTGTTCCTACCTCTCCGCATCCACACCAACATTTGTTGTTTTGGGTCTTTTTGATAAAGGCCAGTCTCACTGGAGATAAGTGATATCTCATTGTGGTTTTGATTTGCATTTCCCTAATGATTAGAGATGTCGAGCATTTTTTCATATGTTTTTTGGCCATTATTCTGTCTTCTTTTGCTTATTCTGTCTTCTTCTGTTCATCTCCTTTGCCCACCTTTTGATAGGGCTGTTCGATTTTTTCTTGCTGATTTTTATGAGTTCTAAATAGATTCTGATTATCAGCCCTCTGTCGGATTTGTAGCATGCAAAAATTTTCTCCCATTCTGTGGGTTGCCTGTTTGCTCTTGTGACAGTTTCTTTGGCTGTGCAAAAGCTTTTTAATTTGATTAGGTCCCATTTATTTATTTTTGTATTTGCTGTAGTTTCTTTTGGGGTCTTCTTCATAAATTCTTTGCCTAGACCAATGTCTAGAAGAGAATTTCCAACTTCTTCCTCTAGAGTTCTAGTAGTTTCACTCCTTAGGTTTAGATCTGTGATCCAGCGTGAATTGATTTTTGTGAGAGGTGAGAGGTGTGGATCCAGATTCAGTCTTCTACATGGGGCTATCCAGTTTTCCCAGCACCATTTATTGAATAAGGATTCTTTTCCCCAGTGTATGGTTTTGTCTGGTTTGTCAAAGATTAGACGGCTATATGTGGATGGTTTTATATCCGGGTTCTCAGTTCTGTTCCACTGGTCAATGGCTCTGTTTTTGTGCCAGTACCAAGCTGATTTTAATATTACAGTTTTGTAATAGAGTT
>CAUYSK010083509.1:0-42330 GCA_963575035.1 Avahi laniger | reverse complement strand
AAATATTTGATCCAGTAATTGCACTTCTGGGTATTTATCCTAAAGAATTGAAATCTGAATCTTGAAGAGATATTTGCACTCCCATATTCATCACAGTATTATGCATAATAAACAAGATTTGGAAACAATGTAAATGTCTGTCGTGGTATAAAACATACAATGAAATATAATTAAGCCTTAAAAAATAAGGAAATCCTGCCATCTGCGACAACACAGATGAAGCTTCAGGATATTATGCCAAGTGGAATAGCCAGTCATATAAGGACAAAATACTGTATGATACCACTTAGATGAGGTATATAGGAGAGACAAACTTATAGAAGCAGAGAGTAGAATGGTGATTGCCAGGAACTGGGGGGAGGGAGAAATAGAAATTTGCTATTCAATAGGTATAAAGTTTCAGGAATGCAAAACGATCAAATTGTACATATCTGCTGGGCAAACTTATGCCTATAATTACCATATACTACTGCACACTTCAAATTTGTTAAGAGGGTAGATCTCATGTTAAGTGTTCTTACCACAATAATGTGCATAAAATTCATCTTGGTAAAATTCTGATTCTGACATAAAATATTTGCAGTGGAGCCAAAGAGTCCACATTTCTAATAGGCTCAGAGGTGATGCCAATGGCTGCTGGTCTGTGGATACAGGTGGAGTGGCAAGTGTTTAGCGTGTGTTGACAAACTATGGCCCAGGGAGCCAAATTTGGCCCACCACTGTTTTTGGATCACTCTAGAACTAAGAATGGTCTTTATATTTTCAAATAATTTTTAAAAAATCAAAATAATAATAATATTTTCTGGACACACGAAAATTATATGCAATTCAAATTTCAGCACCCATAAATAAAATTTTACTGGAACACAGCAACACTCATGCAGGTTTTGTGTATGGCGGGCCGCCTTTGGGCTACAACAGTAGAGGTGTAGCAGGAGTTGCAACAGGAATGATATGATTTGCAAAAGCTGAAATATTTACTGAATTACTAATTACTAATTACTGATTAATTACAGAAATATTTACTGAAATGATTACTATCTGGCCCTTTACAGAAAAAGTTTGCCAACCCTTGGCGTAGAGGGCAACTTGAATTCTCAAGAAAGTAAATAGTATTCTCCAGGGTTTGGGTTGGTTTGTTTTTTCACTGCTATGAGATTCTCCAGCAAAAGCCTTGTGCCTTTTGGTACTTCTCACCAACTCTAAGAGTTTGACCTTCTCTTTTTTTAAGGCACTGTGCTGGGCACATCAGGTCTACAATGCTATGTAAGTCAGAGTTGCTACAAAGGCTTATGAGAATGACTGAGCAGACTGGACCATTCTCTCCTGCTATTGTTTAGCTGCCGTACACCATCTCCCCATCAAATCATTCTCATACACACGGGAGCTGTCTAATGTGCAGAAGACGACTTTGGTTTAAAGCTTTGAAAATAGAAACAAATAATTCTGTTTATTAATCAACAGTCCTTTGAAAATGGACATTAAAATCTATGTCTTTCTACCCAAAAACAGATTAATCTAACCTGCTTTAAAATAAAATGATAAAACATGTCTGGAAATCTTTCATCAGCATGGGAGCTTGCTATCCTCAGATGAGACCCTTAAATCTAATTCTTTTTGCATCATGGAGTCTCAGTTGTACCCCTACCATAAGAGAAAATGATTTAAGGTTTCTACCTACCTCTCTCACCAGTATTGTAAGATCAAAAACGTTTAGAGAACTTTACAAGTCTGAAGTGCTGAAGAACAGACTACAGTTAATAAATGAATTTTACAAAGCTGTAAAATGTGAGAAAAATTACTGCAAGCCAAGCTGTGTAAATCTGTGCTCCTGAGGTTACACAGAGCCGGCTGCAGGCACACCGACAGATTACCTCTTCCTTGTGCAAGAGGATGACAAAAGCTATTTCTTACAGAGTGGTGATTTTGGAAATACCTTGACAATTTTAACTTTTGAAAAATTCCAAATCATATCTAAGGAAATAAACCTGTTTTAGTTATTCTCCCTAATGGCTCCGGGTCAAGACTAGTCAACATAATAGTCTCTGGTTTGGGGAATAGTTGGGAAACCATGGCTGCTGGCTTAAGTGGCGAGTTCTCTATTGTTTTTGGCTCTTGACAACCATAACTGGTCCAGACACGTTGACCTAATCTAGCCATAATCAGGCAGCTTCCAACCAGCTCTGTCGTTGTAGAAATTAATGTGTCAAGAAAGATTTAGTAACCCACATTTTTCTCTGAGCCCTTGTTTTTACAGGAACACACTGTTCTTTCCTTGTTTCAAGTGCTTTCAGTTAATGAAAATTATCATTTAAAAATAAATAAAATTTAAAAATTATTTATTAGTTAATTGAGGTACTCATTTGTGACAATAACCCTATGAAAAGAGTGTGATTATTTCCATAATTGTTCGATGACTTGTTCAAAGTCGTGCAGTTATTTCGTGGAAGAGGCAAAATTCAAACCCAAGCTCAATGACTCTGGAAATGAAACTTTTAGTTTGAATCCTCGTTTACGACTTCTTACAGAGTAGCTCTCAAATGCCATTGTTAGAATCTGAAAATGTTCTTCTGGCGAATCATTCATTTATATTCATTAATATAAATTGAGTTTTTAATGTGCCAATATTTTAAAGCTATTAAAAAAAAAAGTGTGGTAAGTAGCCAAACTTTCGGCATGTTTTAAGTTCCTGATGAAGGGACACGAACAGTGAGAAGTCTCAGTCTTTCCCCTCCAAGGGTTCATGACATATTAGGGCACAGAAGACAAGGACACAGATAGTATCAGCAGCATGGACTACATGACAAGTGCCTCTAGAAATGTACAAGGAGTAAGCGCGGTAGTTTAAAGGAGGGTTATTTGGACAAGTGACTATGGAAGTCCACACCAGGATTCTGGCTCTTAGAAATTGCTGCCTAGAGCTAAACTTCCAAGATTCACACTTGGGCTCCATCAATTTTTAGCTATATATCCTTAGGCAACTTAAACTATCTGTGTCTCAGTTTCCTTATCTGTAAAATGATCATAGTAAGAGAATCTACCCCATAGAGTTCTTGTGAAGATTAAGATACTTAGAATATTCCTGACACACAGTATGCTTTATAAGTGTCAATAATAACACTTTAAATTACTATTTTGGAATGAATTAGTGAAAAAAATGGAGATCTGAGAAAGAGAGAAAAGCTTTAAGAATGCCATGAAAAAAGATGAAGATACACAAAGCCGGGAGTGCATCACCTCTGAGCAACAGGTCTCCCATACTTGTCCTGAGCTGTGTGTAGAAGAGAAGGAAGGCCAGGAGGAATTCAGGGTTTGAATGGCTAGAGAGAGCCAAGTCATTCTAGGACCGGGATTTGGCAGCACATAGAAGGTAACCAGGATGACCAAGTAGCCCAAAGATTGTGGCTAGAGCTGTGAGCAGACTGACCTGGAAGTGGAATGGCAAGAAATAGACCATGAAGAGACATGATGTTTCCAATGACCCACGATATTGGCCTCACCTACCTTGGACTGTTGTAGCTTTGTGCCAGTCCCAGAGGGTGCAAACCGGGCAGAGAATCAGTCCTCTAAGAATTAGAGGATTGGGTCTTGATTTCATCTGAAAAAACAAGAACTATGTGTAGTCACAATGAAATTCTGTTTGTATATCTTGTTGGCAGGAGGTGGCTTATCATTGTTTGTCCCACAGATGTGTTTGGAAATTGCCAACCAATTAAAATGCACAAAGTTAGCAAAATTGGTTACTCATTTTCCAAAAAATGTATACTAAATGTGCTGTAAATGAGTTTCCTTTAGAAAGTTCAGTGAAGTATACAGATTCCAGTTACTGGTAATGACTTAAAGTAAGGCAATAAAAATGCCACAGCTGAGTGTGGTTTTTAGCCTTTACTTTTAGTTCTTGATGTGGCTCACTGAAAACTGTAATTGAAATGACTGGTTGAGTTATGACTGCCAAGCTCTGCCTTTGTTAACGTGGAAGTTAGAAAAGGTATGGAGGAGGGACTGGAGTGTGTTCGCAAGCTGGAGGGGAGACAGGCTGCGTGGAGGAGGGAGAAGATTCACTTGTTTCTGGATTCCTCATCAGAATCAGTGGCAGGTAAATCCCTGAGGTTACTTTACAATCTGTCTGTTTAATAAAGACTGAGATTAGAGTCTTTTAGTATCAGCTGAATTCATACTTTAACTGCATTCCATTTTCAAATACCTCCACTTGAGCAATGTTACCAAACCTTGCAACATAAAATGCACAATAATTGTAAGGGAAATTTGACGACTCCTCTGTATTCACATGGGTCCATGTATCAAGAGAACAAATTAAAGAGAAATTCATCCCAAGGGGTTATAAAATACATTACCAGAGAAAACTGAAACAGAATGCTGAATGTAAGGCAATGGAAAACTGCTCCCCTCCGCCCCCCCGCCCGCCTCCAAAAAAAGATACTTATAGAAAGCTATTCTAAAAACTATGTAACCAGAGCACAAGCAGCAAAGCCTGCAAAGGTCAATTCCTTTATGTCAGTGGTTCTCAATTTGTTGTCTCACTGGAAAGAGTAGGTGTTACTGGCATCTGGTGGGTAGAGTCCAGGGATGCTGCTAAACATCCTGCAATACACAGGACAGCCCCCACAACAAAGCATGTCAGTTGTGCCAAGGTTGAGAATTCCTGCTTTGTATAAAGACAAATTTCGCCAAAATGTTTTTCTAGCTGGAGAAAATGATTGCTGATGTATTATCTATGCCCTTCACAAGCATTTTTTTAACACTATTGGTAACATAATATTATTAATATATAGGAATTGCATAAAACATGAATGCACAGGTTAATGAACTACTATGTCATGGACACTTACCTAACCACCACCCAGGTTAAAAAAAAAAAAAAAGAGAATATTGTCAATCTGGAACCCCACCCTCCACCCCCAGTGCTCCTTGGCAATTATGACTCCTTCTTTCTCCCTCACTCTCCTGAGTTGGTTCCTAGGTTTTCTTTGTAAATTATCAGCCAGATATTCGCTGACAAACACTTTAGTTTTACCTATTTTTGAATTTTGTGTATATGGAATCATACAGTATGTCTATTTCCATGTTTTTCTTCACTCATCATTTTGATGAATTCAATCCATGCATGTAACAGTAATACATTCACTTTCATTGCTGTACGATATTCCATTGTATATTTACAGTTCATCCATTCTATTGTACATGGGCATTTGAGTTGTTTTCTGTTTGGGACTATTACAACTAATGTTGCTGTAAACACTCTTCTATATACACTCTGATGCATACAAACTGTTTCATTGGGCTTATACTTAGGAGCGGAACTGCTGGGCCATAGGGTATAAGGATCTTCAACATTAGTAAAATTTGGCAAATTCTTTTCTTTTCATAAGTGCCTGTAAAAACTTACACTTCTACAAGAAATACTTGAGAGTACCAGTTGTCTTTCATTTTTTTCCAACACTTGGTATTGTCAGTCTTTTTAATCTTAGCCATTCTGATGGTATGCAGTGGTATGATATTGTGGCTTCAATATGCATTCCTTGCTTACAAGAAGGTTGAGTATCTTTTCATATGTTTATTAGCCATTTAGATACTCTCTTTTGTGAAGTGTCTCTTTAGGTCTCTTGCCCACTTTTCCATAGAGATGTCTCTTTCTAAATGATTTGTATTTCTTTGTATATTATTGACATGAGCTCTTGGTTGCCTATTTAGCTACATGTGTTTTCTCCCTATCTGTAGCTTGCCTCTTTATTTTCATAATCATATCTTTAATGAACAGAAGTTCCTCATTGTAATGTCAGTCAAATGTGTACATCTTTTCATATCCTGTTTTAGACGAGCCAATGTTGATGTATGGTGTGAGATAGAAGTGTGTCTTTCTGTGTACCTATTTATTTGCACAATTTCAGCAATATTAATATAATTATTCTTTCCGCAATGCTCTGCAGTGACAAGGTTATCATAGGTCAAGCGTCTATAAAAATATAGGTCTTTTTTTTGACCTTCAATTCTGTTTTAGTGATGTGTCAAATTTTGAAGCAATACCATGTTGTTTTAATGACTTCAGCTTTATAGTAACCTTAGTATCTGTATAGCAAGCCTTCATACTTTCTTCTACAAGAAGGTCTCAGTTCTTCTTGGCCTTTTAATTTTTATTTGAATTTTAAATTCAGGTTTTCAATTTTTATACACACTCACAAATGCACACTTCGGAAATGATCAAGTCCATTGCATTGAATCTGTAACTTTTCAGTATTGAGTTTTCCAGTCTATAACATGATATATCTCTTCATTTAGAAAGGTTTTCTTTAACTTGTCTCCATAATGTTTCATAGTTTGCTGCATAGAGGCCTCAGATAACATAGAGGGTAGAACTATAGACTCAGATTCACATGAATCGTAGATCTTATTCAATGGGAAACATTGCTAATTCCCAGGACACAGGATAAAGGATATAAGACTTGGGCAAAGTGCTCTTCCTTTGGAGAAGTCCAAAACCATCAACACAGCTGCCCAAAGATTCTTCTTCTGTTTTAGGGCATGTTCCAACTCAGATTTTACACTGATGTTTAAGCAATGCATGTGGAATATTGCTTCCACATAGGGAACACATTTGATTAAAGATCATCCCCATTTTACACTCAATAAATTGCACAGCTTATGTGACATTCTCCAGCCAGTCATACCCTCAAAAACCAAATGTTCCAAGTTTCTTTGTACTAGATAAATAGTACTGAAAGCATTATATTAGAAAAGGACTCTCATTTATCTTTCTGCTATTAAGCGTCGTTGGCTCATTTACCAGGAGGTGGCATTAAGAGTATGTTTACAAAGGGACTAACCACGGTCATTCCTTTTTTCCAGAGATCTGGAAAAAAGTAAATTATTTACAGGCCTGCTGTTACCATTTTCTTCTCAAAGTTTCCTTTATCTTTTGTTAGATATATTTATAACTGTATGATGGCATTTGTGCTATTTTAAATGGTATATTTCTTTTAAATATCATTTCTAGTTATTCATTTCTGGTTTGTAGAAATAGAATTTATTTTTTATATTGAATTTGTTTTCAGTTATCTCAAAGACTCACTAATTAATATAATAATTTACCTGAATTTTATGTTGGACTTCCTACTACCTGATCATATCATTTGCTATCATGAGAGCTTTCTTTTTTCCTTTTCAGTTTCTGAATATTTTATTTTTCCTATCTTATTTCACCAGCTAGGGTCACCAATGCAGTTTTGAATAGAAATTGGTGATTGTAAGCATCCTTGTTTTCTTCCTGATTGCAAAGGAAAATATTTCAATATTTTACTGCTGGGCACGATGTCTGTTATTGTTGTTTTGTAGTTAACATTTATTGAACTAAGGAAGTTACCTTCTATTCCTAATTCACCAAGAGTTTTTATAATGAATAGATGTTGAATTTTATCAAATGCTTTTTTTGAGATACTTTGAAATGATCATATATTTTTTATTATGTGACAAATGACATGGATAGATTTTCAAATATTTAAACAATGTCACACTTGTGGAATAAGTCCAACTTGACCATAATATTTTTTTACATATTGCTGTATTTAATTTGCTAATATTTGGCATCTATATTCATGGGTGAGTTTGGGCTGTAATTTTTCTTTCTTATACTATGTCTTATGAAGTTATGGCAGCCTCATAAAACGAGTAAGGTAGCATCTTTCCTTTTTTTATTTTATGAAAGAATTTGTACATTTTGGTCTTATTTCTTTCTTAAATGTTTGCAAAATTTACAATGAAACAATCTGGGTTTCACAGAAACTTAAATCCAAGCTCTTAATCTAAAGTGACTTTGGGCTACCCTGGTAATGTAAATATATGAAGCAGCAAGAAATAAAGTAAGAAAATTTTTAAAATGGTGATCGCTATGGTCAGTTGGAATCCATCTCATTCATTTGAGGATGCATACCCTTACACATATGCACACGCACATAGACATATAGACAAGCCAAGCACATTTGCTTGTAGCTGCCATTTTCTGAGTTCCTACTTTAAGGTTTTACCATACAGAGAGTGTGATAAAATATTGGGACTTCAACAACCTTTTACTATCTATAGTCTTAATCCTAAATCATTTGTTTTCCCTCACTCCACATAGCACATTCCAACTTGTTCCCACTCCTAGAGATTTTCAAGGATGTTCCATTCTGAGTGGCATCTGTGAGATTGAGACTATTGTGGATGGGATCTTACGGGGCTTTAATTACTTTTTATGCCATTCTGGGAGTATAGAACCAAAGATCAATAGATTAAAACTATTGGCCCTCCCAAAAAGAGTCTTTTTAGCCCAGCTTTTAAGAATAACTTCTAGACAACCTTCAATAAGCCACGTTTGGAAGCTTCAGGCTGGGTTAAAAGACTGATATTTCTTTTGTTCAGGGTTGCTGATAAAAATGATCTTAAAGATGCATTTTAGTCAGTAGCTAATGTACACAGGAAAAAATAACTGAGATATAGAATAGAATACAGACATACCTGGGACATATTACAGGTTTGGTTATAGTCCGCCATAATAATGTGAATCACATAAAGTTTTTGGTTTCCTGGAGTATAGAAAAGTTATGTTTACACTATTCTATAGTCTGTTAAGCATGCAGTAGCATTATGTCTTAAAAAATGTATACACCTTAATTAAACAATACTTTATTTCCAAAAAATGCTAATAATCACCTGAGCTTTCAGCAAGTCATAATCTTCTTTTTGGTGGAGGGTCTTGCCTTGATGTTGGTGGCTCCTGACTGATCAGGGTGATAGTTGCTCAAGGTTGGGGTGGCTGGGGAAATTTCTTAAAATAAAACAATGCAGTTTGCCACATCGATTCATTCTTCCTTTCAAGAAATATTTCTCTGCAGCATGTAATACTGTTTGATAGCATTGTGCCCGCAGTAGAACTTCTTTCAAAATTGGAGTCGATCCTGCTGCTGTTTTGTCAAATAAGTTTATGAAATGTTCTAAATCCTTTATTGTCATTTCAACAATGTTAATAGCATCTTCACCAGGAGATTTCATCTCAAGAAACCACTTTCTCTGCTCATCTGTAAGAAGCAACTCTTCATTCATTGAAGTTTTATCATGAGATTACAGCCATTCAGTCACATCTTGAGGCTCTACTTCTAATTCTAGTTCTCTCGCTGTTTCTACCAAATCTATAGTTCCTTCCTCCACTGAAGTCTTGAACCCCTCAACGTCATTTATGAAGTGTTAGAATCAAGATGTTCCAAATATTGATTCCAAGTATTCCTGTGAGTGTTGGTATTCTGACCGCTTCCTATGAATCGTGAGGGTTTTTAGTGCCATCTAGAATGGTGAATCATTTCCAGGAGGTTTCCAATTTACTTTTCCTGGATCCATCCCAGGACTCACTGTCTATAGCAGCTTATAGATGCTTATAGCTTATAGCAAAATGTATTCTTAAATAATAGGACTTGAAAGTTGAAATTACTCCTTGATCTGTGGGCTGCAGAATGGATGTGTTGTTAGCAGGCATGAGAAAACATTTATCACCTTGTATATGACCAGAGCTCTTGGGTGAGTAGGTACATTGTCAATGGGCAGTAATATTTTAAAAGGAGTCTCTTTTTCTGAGCAGTACACTTCAAAAGTGGACTTAAAATATTCAGCAAACCATCTGTAAACAGATGTGCTGTCACCCAGGCTTTGTTCCATTTCTGGAGCACAGACAGAGTAGATTTAGCATCATTCTTAGGGGCCCTAGGATTTTCAGAATAGTAAATGAGCTTTGGCTTCAACTGAAAGTCACCAGCTGCATTAACCTCTAATAAGAGAGTCAGCCTGTCCTTTGAAGTTTTGTAGCCAGGCATTGACTTCTCCCCGCTAACCCTGAAGGTCCTAGATGGCATCTTCTTCCAATAGAAGGTTATTACATCTTCACGGAAACTCTATTGTTTAGTGTAGCTAGATCTTAGCTAGATCTTCTGGAAAACTCACTGCAGCTTCTATAATACATCAGCGCTTGCTGTTTCACCTGGCACTTTTATATTATGGAGACAGCTTCTTTCCATAAACCTCATGAACCAATCTCTGCTAGATTCAAACTTATCTTCTACAGCTTTATCGCCTCTCTCAGCCATCATAGAATTGAAAAGAGAACTTTTTTCTGGATTGATTAGGCTTTGGGTTTTTTTTTTTTTTCTTTCACTTCTGTCACTTCCCTTTTACTCTGAAACTCTTTCCTCTAATAACATTAACATACTTGCTTTTATAATAGTTTCAAGTTTACAATACCATAATAATACTTATAATAATAAATGATTGAGTGAAGACTAATATTTATTTGCAGTTCTTTTTTTGTGTAGTACCTTCCCTACTTATACACAATCAAGAGTTCTGGGTTCCAAAGTCATTTTATTTTTTTATTTTTTCTTTTTATTTATTTCAAGATATTATGAGGGTACAGATATTTTGGATACATGTTATGACTTTGCCACACCCAAACCACGATTTGGGGTGTGACTTTTCCCACCTACAACGCTCACCATGTCCATTAGTTGTGAGTTTACCCACCCCCAACTCCCTGATCCCTGGAGAATATTACTACTGTGTGAACACCTTAGTGTTGATCAGTCAGGGCCAGTTTGATGGCGAGTACATGTGGAGCCTATTCTTCTGTTCTTGTGATACCTCACTTTGGAGGATGGGCTCAAGCTCTATCCAGGAAAATATAAGAGGTGATAGATCACTGTCGTAATATTCCATTGTATACATATACCAAATTTTAATAATCCACTCATGAATTGGCGGGCATTTGGGTTGTTTCCACATCCTTGCAATAGTGAATTGTGCTGCCATAATCGTTCGGGTGCAGATGTCTTTAAGGGAATGTTGTGACTGGTTTGATCTTCTGTTCAGACTACTAAAACTTGCTCCATATCAGCAATAAATCTATTTCACTTTCTTATCATTTGTGTGTTCACCGGCATAGCACTTTGCATTTCCCTCAAGAACTCTTCTTTTGCATTTACCACTTGGCTAACTGGTGCAAGAGGCCTAGCTTTGGGCCTGTCTCAGCTTTTGTCCCGACTTCCTCACTCAACTTAATCGTTCCCAACTTTTGATTCAAAGTGAGAGATGTGTGACTCTTGCTTTCACTTGAACACTTAGAGGCTATTACAGGTCTAATTGCAATATTGTTGTGTCTCAGGAACTAGGCAGGCCAAGGAGAGGGAGAGAGTAGAGGAAATGGCCAGTCAGTAGAGCAGTCGGAACATACATTTATCGAATACTATTCATTGCATCCCAAAACAATTATAGTTAGTAACATCAAAAATCACTGATCACAGATAATCATAATAGATATAATAACGAATAAATTTGAATGTTGTAAGAATTACTAAAATGAGACAGAGACACAAAGTGAACATATACTGTTAGAAAAATGGCGCCAATAGACTTGCTTCATGCAGTGTCACCACAAACCTTCAATTTGTAAAATAGCACAATAAAGTAAAACACAATAAAATGAGGTATGCTTGTATTTAACTCATTACAATTATTTCCTTGTCATTTATCTTTTCCTCTAAACCCTTCACCAAGAGCCTTTTATTCCAAAATATTCTCACTGAATATAAATTCCCACAATTGTCTTTAAGTGACACATATCTTACAGATTCAGCTCAAATTCTTTTCTCTTCATGAAACCTTTCTAGACTGTCAGCTCCATGATCTCTTCTGTCTACACTGTCTTTACTAACCATAACAGTGGCCGTACTATTGAGATATTCTTCATATTTATGAGACTGCCTGTACTACACAGCAAGTCAATGGTGGATATGACTAGAACCCAAATCATTTGACTCGGCCCAACAATCTTTCCCATAAAATCCCACTGCTTCAACGACATTCTTCACATTCATTGTATGTCGAGGGGCCACTAACTGGCCTAACAGGAAGCTGAACCTGACCCGAAGTTCAAGGGAAGTATGCGCTCTGAGGGATGAGGAGGGAGGAATGCTTGAGTTTGTGCATAAGGATTACACTTTGTCTTTTCACGGCACAAAGAAAGAATCCGTGAGTAAAGAGACTTTTCCTCTTCCAAACCTGAGGAATACATGTTCTCACTTGCTCTGGGAAAGAAAGAGTTCATCATGTCCTCACTAGTAGCAAAATTATAGAACCCAAATGAAGACGATCGCTTCTCAGAATTGAAGGTAATCCTTTTCATTTAGATAAGCACCTGGTCTTCTGCTGCAGAATTCTGTCCTTTACCCTCCTATTAAACAATTTTTAAAATAAAATCACATTATCTTAATATGTGGGATTGTTTGACTCTCTATGTTGAGCTCACTTCTGCAGCTTCTCTTCTAACAATCACGTCAGTGATTGGAAAAGGAAGTAAAATGCAGAAGCAGCTTATAGGTGTGCTGATATACCTCTCAGAAATGGTGGAGTAATCAAGATATAATCACAAAACATCTATAATGACGGTTTTAAAAAGCCTATTCAAGAATTTGAATCTCTCTTCACTAGACTTTCTTACCAAATGCTGCAGGAGGCCCTGAGGCGACTATATTTATGGCTCATTAATAAAGATTGCTTTCTCAAAAGCATGTCTTTAACGTAGTCATGAAGATGAGGGGATTTTTTAAAGGAATTGTATCACTGAAAAAGAGACTGATGTGTCCGATCATCAATGATTCCATTCTTTACTGAAATGAGATCTTATATTTGAATAATTCCTGCAAGCATATCTTTTCTGCAAATACATTTTTGAATTGGTAATAAATGATGCTAGATATTTAGTTTTCAGCCTACAGAATGATCTGATATGATCCTCCGTCTTTTATACATGGCCTTGATTGGCATTCCAAAAATTCATGTTGGGAGACTGCAAAAGAAATTGTCTGACATACCACCTGAGGGGGCAATGCGGGGAAGCTTCAGACAGTGGATACGACAGTCACTCTGGCAGTCATGGGATATGAGAAAAATGTGCTTTTTCCCTGTGTCAGAGCAGTGACAGAAATTTCTTTTCTATTTTCTACATCCTTGAGCAAAAACTGATCCAAAAGCCTTTCAAAAATTCCTGTTTACTAGTTTATAAAATGGTATCATTAAAAAAAAATCTTTACAAATATTTTCAAAGCTATGTGAATTTTTGAAGAGTAATATTTCTAAGCTAAAAAAAAATTGATCTTGCCATTTGACTGTCAAGCTGTCAGGCTGTTAATAATCACCTTTACATTTTTACAATCCTCATCATTACTACTGCTGTTGCTACTGTCTACACTGCAGTTGCCACCTGGCACCATCGAGGATTCACATGTGCCAATGTGCTTTATGTGCATTATCTCATTTAATCCCCATAATCCATGGGCTAGGCATTTTATGGCCCTTCTATATGTAAAATATCAGAGATGTAGATACCTTATGTACCTGAGTCAAGTAACCCAGGTAAAAAGTGGCAGTGCCAGGGTTTGACCCAAGGCATTCTGATTTCAAAACTCAAGGATTTTTTTTTTTTTTTAACCACTCAGACATGAGAGGTTAAATCAGTGCTTCTAATCTGCTACGGGGTTGAAAGCCAGGTGGTCATGCTTACTAGAACTATGTCTAAATGTAAAGTATATAAGTGCTGTATTAGGTTTAAAAATTTCTCCTGAAAGCAACATTTTTAAGCTTTAGAGCAGTGTTTTTAGCCAATGTCAGGGAGGACAGAATTATTAGGTCTATAAAACGATATGTAAAATAGCTCACAATACATAGGTCAGCGCTTTGTAGAGGTATGTATTACAAATACCAGTGGGTTTAAATGTGCTGGTGAATTCATAGTCTGCTTTATTTATTAACAGAAGAAAGCACAATGTAGCAATGTGGTTAAGCACACAGACTCTGGAGTCGTATTGCTTGGGTTCAAATCCCAGCTCTGTTACTTCACAGCCTGGTGGCTTGGTTAAGTTACTTGATCTCCCTGTGTTTTTGTTTCCTTGTATGTAAAATGAGTTTAAAAATAGTAAGTACTTACCTCATGGAGAATTAGTAAAGGTAAAATAAATTAAGTTTGTATAGCACTTAGAATACTTTGCAGTTTCCATAGTAAGTACTACGTGTTTCCTTGGATATCAAAGGCTATATACAAACTATCCTTAGGAGGCCTCCAACTATTTTTTAGACCAACCTGAAACTCTTGAGAACCAACCACTGATCTAGAATGGATATACTGAGACATCTTGTTCGTTGTTTCAGAGACCCAGTTTTCATCCTTTCAGCTTATTATTTGGGTTTTTCATAGTTCCGAATGCCGGGCATATGTCCTATAGAAAGGTAAGATGCTACCCGATAGTGCATTAAGAATTCACAGGCATATGATTTACACTTAGGTACTGAATCAAAGCCAGTTAAAAAATGACACCATCTCTGGAGATTAACATTTAAGGTAAAGGTAACATCACAGACATAATTTAAACACAATCGGCAAAGACAAAATTTAAAGTCATACCTTTTCACTGTTTTATTTTTATGTTTGAAGAAGTAGACCATTATTCTCATTTTTTTGTTTCATTGACCCAGTTTATATAATGTAGTTCTCCCCTGTTCATTCATACAAATAAATAGTTCTCTCATCAAGTGAATTTGGAACTCAGATTCTACGTGAATTTCCTATTTTTCTTCTCAGATGAAAACTGGTCTATGCTTTGAATGCTATGTGATAACCCTGTATTTATTTGTATTCAGAGAGTCTGCTGCAGTCTCCTAAAAGCCATTTCTTGGCAGCCCTGGGTAATTGTAGATGAAAAGGTTGGGAGAGTACTTTTCCCCTACAGGAAAGTGAGGAAGGATACCGCTGAAGCTGGGTAGAAGGAGCAAAACCCAGGCAAATAAGGAAATAATTAAGGGCAGGAAAAACAATGTGACTATATCACATGTCATGCAAATTACAGGACCTTGGCAATAGTCGAAGAAAACCTCACTCTTCTGCCCTCGGCCCCGCGCCATACACACGCACATACACACTTACTCTCCCTCTCAAATTTGGAGCAGAAAAAAAAAACAGCAGGTTGCTCAGACATTAGCATCTGAAAGCCTGAGTGCTGAGGCACCATTCTGTACAAGCTTCACTTGGGTGAACTGAGAGCGTCCTATGGGATTTGTTCACAGAGGCTGAACAATACGTGGGAACTCTGTGAGGTGATACAAAGAAAATGCTAAACATTTCCTACTTACGTTTCCTCTCACATGAAAGGACAATACACTCATCTTTGATACAGGAACAAAAAAGCAAATAATGTGCGTCTGACGTACATTCTAAAAGAAAGTCTGCTAGTGTTGGGGGGGAGGTGGCACCAAAGGGGACGGTACCAACATCTCTGCTGTCCCTTTTATTGTTCCTTTCACTGTGTTTTGTGGTTACAGGGGTGCCATGCTGAGTGCCCAAAGGACTTTTACTTTTCTGCATTCTACATATTACAAGAATAAAGAAGAAAGTGGACTCTCTAAACAATTTCTTTTAGACATCACCAAAAAGCCCTGTATGTTTTAGGACAATGGTTCTCAAAATTGAGTGTGCATTAATCACTTGGAGGTCTTACGTTAAAATATAGCCACTGGGCCTCTGAAGTTTCTGATTCGACAGGTCTGTGCTGGGGCCAGAGAAATTGCATTTCTGGCAGTTCCTGGGTGGTACTGATGCTGCTCGCTGTGGGACTGCACTTAGAAAAACACTAATGCAGAGCTTCATGCAATGTGTGAACTTTCCCACACTTCGGAACCACCCGGAGATCTTTAAAACTACTGATGTCTGACGTTATCCCCAGAAATTGTGATATGCGGGCATGGGGTGTGACCTCAGCATTGGGATTTTACAAATCTCATGTGATTCTAACATGTAGTGAAGTTTGGGAACTAGGGTATTAGGCTATACCTCTCTACCTCTCCTGGTAACCAACATCTAGTGAAATCCTGATCAAAAAAAAAAAAAATGTGATACCCTGTGCTCTTATCCTTTTGTTTCATCTAGCTGGCAAAAATCCTAACCTTGGATCAGACCATTATCTGCATTCTTCACTTCGTCATTGATGTTGCTGTGCACTTCTGGAGAAAACAATGCAATCGCATATACTCACACATTGCTGCACTGCAAATCTGTTGTCTCATGTGTCAGCTGGGCCCTCAAATGTTTCTAGTTATCCTTTTACAAAACCAGATTCAGTTCATTTATTGTCAACATTCTCTCTCACATGCATACTCTCTTTCTTGCTGTCTTATTCCACCTAATACTTTTTTCAAGCCCTCTCAACATCTTAAAATATATCTCAGTGATATTCAACCTGCGGCAGTTTCGCCCCCCCCAGGGTCATTTGGCAACATCTGGAAAAAATTTCATTGCCCATGTGGGAGCAGAGGGCTGTGCTACCTATTTAGTGAGTAGAGGTCTCAGGGAAGCTGCTAAACATCCTGCAATGCACAGGACAGACCCTGTAACAAAGAATTATCCAGCCCCAAATATCAATGGCACATCCGTTAAGAAATCCTGGTTATCTCCACACTACCTTCCCCTGACCCTCAGCGGTTGCCCATCATTGAAGTTTATAAAGAAAGCAGAGCCCACTGCCCTCTCCACCTTCACACTCTCATATGCATACCCATTCTTCACTGTTTGGTTTACTTTCTGTGGAGAAGTGAGTCCTCTCCATCTAATAATTGCACACAGTGCTTTTCCTCAAATTCTCCTATCATTTTTGGAAGCTAAAATATCTAAAAATGCATACTCATGCCTTCACTGATTTATTATTTCATTCACTTGGAAAATATTTATTATCTACAATGTGTCAGGTACTGTGCAGAGTACTAAGAATATAAAGTCGAGCAAAACAGACATAGTCCCTGCCTCAATCGATCTTAATTTCCAGTAGAGGAGACACAAGTTAATTAAACAATCCCCAAAACAAAAATCACAAGATGCGATCGGTGCTAAGCAAGCCTCTCACTGGTGAAGTTGACCTGGCGCCAGGTGTCAGAGGAAGCCTGACAGAGACAGTGCCAGCTGCTGGTTGAGTTTGGCTGGCTGGGCAGCAGGGGTGGGAATGGAGAGGAGAAAGGGCTCCAGGCAGAGGGGCAGCATTATGGCGACCCAGGGCCTGATGACGCACGTCTGAAGCATGTCTCACTGCACGACAGAAAAGGTGGTCAGTGCTGCTGGAGAACAGCCAAGAGGGAAAGAATGTACAGAGGAAACCAGAGAGCAAGCCAGGGGCCAGTTCTTTCATTCTTTCTTCCATTCATTCAACAAATAGTGTATGGAGAACTTCCTGTGAGCCAGGTCCTGCTTCAGGCACCGGGAATTTAGCAGGGCAGTTTATATTCTTGTGGATGATTCAGGTAGTAAGCAAAAGAAATAAGAAAAGTATGTTGTATGTTAGATGGTGATCGCTGCTGAGGAGATATATAAGTTGGGGAAGGGAAGCAGGGAATATGTTGAGAATGAGAAGTTTTTGTTTTTACACTGGGTGGTGACATTCGGGTACACCTGAGAGCATAAGGGAGCAGGCTATGTAAACGGAGTCGTCATTCCTGGCAGGGGGACCAACAGAAGCAAAAGCCCAGAGGAGAAGTGGGTCTACTCAGTCTGGGGAAGTGCAGAGAGGCCTGTGTATTGAAGACAGGACAAGTGAAGGACAGAGCAGTAGGAGAAAAAGTCAAAAAGGTAAAGGGAAAGAGATTGGCAGAGTGGGTTTAAAACATGACCCAACTATATGCTGTCTACAGACAAACTCACTTCAAATATAACCATACAGGCAGGTTGCTGGTAAAAGAATGAAAAAAGGTATGTCTTGAGAACATTAATCAAAGAAAAACAGGGGTGACTATATTAATATCAGATAAAGTGGACTCTGGAGAAAAGAAAATTACTAAAGGCAAAGAGGGGCATTATATAGTAATAAAAGAGTCAATCCACCAAGAAGATATAGGAATCCTAAATGTACATACACTAAACAACAGAGCTGCAAAATATTTGGAGTGAAAAGTAATAGAATCCAAAGTAGCAATAGACATATCTACAATCACATATTATAGGTGGAGACTTTAATACCCCTCTCTCAAGAACTGATAAAACAGCTAGTCATCAGCAAAGTATAGAAACTCAACATCATCAACCAACAAGAGTGATTAGCAGTTATGCACACCCCATCTAATAGTTAAAATCATACAGAATATGTTCTCTGACCAAAATGGGGTTAAATCACAAATCAATACAAAAAAGATAAAAAGAAAATTTCCAAACGTTTGGAAACTAGAGAACATATTTCTCAATAATACATGGGTCAAAGAGGAGGTCTCAAGGGAAATTAAAAAAAAACACTTTGAACTGAATGAACATGAAAATACATGAGATCATGATTTGTGGCACATAGTTAAAGCACTGCTGAAAGGGAAATTTATAGCATTATATGCATACATTAGAAAATAGGAAAAGCCTCCATTTAATAATATAGCTTCCACATCAAGAACCTAGAAAAAAAAGAAGTTCAAAATAAACCCAAAATAAGCAGAAGGAAGGAAATAATAAGATAAAAGTAAAACTCAAAGAAAATAGAAACAGAGCAATAGAGGAACAAAATAAAGTTGGTTCTTTGAAAAAAAAAATCAGTAAAATCGACAAACCAGAGACCCTGCAAATATCAAAAGGATGCTAAGAGAACACTATGACTAACTCTATATGCACACATTTGATAATTTAGATGCAATGGACCAATTCTTCAAAAAACACAAACTAGTTCAACTTACCCAATATGAAATACATAATTTCAATAGCTTTATAACTATTAAGGAAATTGAATTCATAATTTTAAAGCCACAAAAAAATTTCCAGGCACAGATAGTGTCACCAGAAGCTTTAAAAAATAATCTCAATTCTGCACAATTTCTTCTAGAAAACAGAAGAGGAAAGAACACTTCTCAATTCATTTTGTGAAACTATTTTACTCTAATACCAAAACCAGATAAAGACACATCCTCTCCCCAAAAAAGAAAGCATGAAGGAAAACCACAGACCCATATCCTGCATGTACATGGATGGATATGTTGAAATACTTAAAATATTAGCAAAAAGAATTCAGTAATGTATAAAAACAATTATAAATCATGACCAAATGGGATTTATTCTAACATGCAAGGCTGTTTCAATATTTGAAAATCAATCAATGTAATCCACATATTAACAGGATAAAGAAGAAAAATAACATGATCATGTTAATCAACTCAGAAAAAAAATTCAACAAAATTCAACACCTACTCATGATGAATACCCTCAGAAAACTAGGAATAGAGGGGAAACTTACTCAACTTGATAAAGAGAAAATACAAGAATCCTCAATTAACATTATATCTAATGGTACAAAATTGAATGCTTTCCTCTTAATATCAGGAACTAAGCAAGGATGTAGCTCTCATCACTCTTATTCAACATAATACTGGAAATTCTAGTGCCATAAGGTAAGAAAAGGAAATAAAAGGCATACAGATCAGAAAGGAAGAAATGAAGTGTTCCTATTTGTAGACGATACAATCATCTATGTCAAAAATCCCAAAGAATCTATGAAAAAAAACTCCATGAACTAATAAGTGAGTTGACCAAGGTTACAATACAGATCAATATATGGAATCAGTGTATTTCTATATACTAGCAATAAACACATGGACACTAAAGTTAAAAATGCAGTAACATTTACAATATTGCTCAAAAAATGAAATACTTTGGTTTGTATCTAAGAAAAAATGCACAAGATCTTTATGCTAAAACTATAAAGTACTGATGAAAGAAATCAAAGATGACCTATGAAATGGAAAAATATACAGTGTCACTGAATTGGAAGACTCAACATAGTAAAAATATTCATTTTTCCAAAATTGATATACAGATTTAACACAATTCCTATGAAAATCCTTGCAAGATTTTTATAGATAAAAACATTTATTTTAAAATTTATACGGAAATCCAGATGAACTAGAGTGGTTAAAAAATTGATAAAGAAAGTGGAATGAATCAGTCTGCTTAATTTCAAGACTTCTTCTATAGCTATAGTAATCAAAACTGTGTGATATTGGCAGAAAGATAAACATAGATCAATGGATCAGACCAGGGAATCGAGAAATAAACCTACTCAATTGTCCTTTTGCTTTTTCATTTTCCAATTTTTCAGAAAATTGCCAAAGCACTTCACTGGAGGAAAGACAGTCTTTTCAGCAAATAGTATTTGAACAATTGGACTTCCATAGGCAAAAAGATAAAATAAAATAAGAACCTTGACCTAAGTGTATAAACAATTATTCAAAATGGAACACAGACTCCAGTGTAAAATATAAAACTATAATATTTTTAGAAGAAAGCATAGGAGAAGATTTTGGAACCAAGGGCTAGTCAAATAGTTATTAGACTTGATACTAAAAGCATGATCCATAAAAGAAAAAAATGAATAAATTGGATTTTTATCAAAATTAAAAACTTTTGTTCTGTGAAAGACCCTATAAAGGGTATGACAAGACAGGCTACAAAGAAAATATTTGTAAATTGCAAATCCAATAAGGACTCTCACATTTAGCATATTATTTTTAAAAACCCTTTAAACTCAGCTGCTGAAAAAACAATCCAACTTGAAAATGGAGAAAAGTAATAAAGAGACATTTCAGCAAAAAGGATTTACAGATGGCAAATAAGCACATGAAAAGATGGAGAATATCAACAGCTATCAGAGAAATGGAAATTAAAGTAACAATGTGATATCAATATACACCTATCAGAAAGGCTAACAAAAAAATCTGGGGACGACACCAAACGCTGGTGAGGCTACAGAGATGCTGGATCACACATGTATTGGTAGTGAGGGTGTAAAATGGCACAGCCACTCTGGAAAGCAGTTTGGCATTTCTTACCAAACTAAACCTGCAAATACCATATGACACAACGATTTCACTTCTGAGCATTTATCTCAGAGAAATGAAGAATGACGTTCACACAAAAACTTGTGCAAGGATGTTTGTAGCAGCTTTACTCGTCATAATCCCTTACACAACCCATATGTTCTTCAACAGATCAATGGTTAAACTGTGGCATGTCCATCATGATGGGATACTACCTAATGGCAGAAAGGATTGAACTATTGGAACACACGACAACCTTGGTGAATCTCCGAGAATTATGGTGAGTGAAAAACAAAAGCCAATCTCAAAAGGCTGCATATTGTATAATTCCCTTTATATGACATTCTGGAAATGACATACGACAGATTTACAGGTTAGTGGTTGTCAGAGTTAAGGAGATGTTGGGGGTGGGGGTTTGTGTGGCTATAAAAGGGCTAAAGGAGGATCCCTGTGTTGGGGTACATGCTCTGTATCTTGACTGTTTCAGTGTCAAAATCCTGGTTATGATACTGTAGTCTAGTTTTACAACATGTTTCCACCGGGGGACACCAGGCAGAGGGCACATGAGATTTTCCTGCATTATTTCTGGCAACTGCATCTGAATCTACAATTATCTCAAAAGTTGAATGTTAAAAAGCTTTTTTCCTTATAATAACACATGAATATGTTGACCAGCCCTCTGTATGGTCCAATGATTAGGTAGTAAGTGTCCTCTTCCTTTCCCTTCAACATAAATAGAAGTTGGGAAGTTCAAGTTACTTTTTAGAGATTGTTGCTCCATCGTTTCCTTCCCGACCACCCCTGGCCTTAAACTTAAAGGGCCTTGCCAGGCTCTGTGAAATGAAATATTCCACTACAGTATTGTGATTAGGGTTGGCCTTAACTTTACTAAATTTCGAGGAAAAGTTAAAGCAACTAGTCATTTTATTTAAGAATTCTTTATCTCATTTTTCCTAACTTTCTGTTTCCAATATCATATTGTGATAAAATTATCAGACATTCTGAAGAAATGAGAATTAATGATGATATACTTAAATAAAGAATTCTTTGAGCTAGAGGAGAGGTTGTGTTTTTGAAGAAAAAGAGTACAGTGGTTGTTTTGCTAATGGCTGTGTTTTTGGAAAAACTGGGTTGTCCAGATGATGGTGCTAGAACAGTACTCTTAAGTCAAGTGTGAGAACTGGAAACTCATTCTGGGTCATTCAAAGTCATAGGTGGATCATTATTAAAGACATTTTAAAATGGTTTTTCCAGACCAATCATCATTGCCATCATTTTTGTCAGCAGATACTTATGGAAAATTTTATAATCTGCATGGCTTTCACAGCAATGAAAGGAATCCTTACAAGGCCAAACAACTCTATTCACCCAAGGAATTGTTAAATGAATTTCATTTATTCACGAAGTATCTGTTTAATCTATTAAAGTAATGCAATCACAAATGAAAGATCATATTCGAAGTGCCAGCAAGGCATTTCTAATACCACATAAGTTTTTTTTTTAAGTGCTTATAAGAAATGTTCATGGCCAAGACATTTTTCATATGTTGTATATAGCAACATATGAAGAAGTTATAATTATCAACGTAGTGATTGAATTACAATGAATTGTGACTAAATTAATTTCTAGGGGTAATTAAAGCAACATCTTATGAGTAATAAAAGGAAATGTACGATACACATATTTTATACAATAGTGAAAAACAACACAGTCAAGGATCCAAATAACACTGAATGTAGCCATGATTCTGCTTTGGTTTGTGAAAGAAAGTTAACCTTGAGACTTTTAGAATTGGAAAAAATAAAAAACACCATAAAGAACAGAGAACAAATAATAGGAATAAGTCTTTTTCTTGAGTTTCTTTAGTTTGTAAAATGTACTTTATCATTTTTCACCTGGGTATTAAGTCTTATGTCAAGTTGAAAGAAGTTAGAAAGAAGAAAGCAAAAAAACCCAGCTTTTCAAAAAGAGCAAGTTTACTGTGTACATCTGAACACTATCTTGTAGGTGCCAAATTACGACGACCACTGCACATAAAAGTAGCCCTTTGCAAAGCAAGAACTTTTCCTAACCCTCAGAGCTGAAGTAAAATTGAAGTGTTTTCACATTGAGTCCTGAAAACACATTCTCATTCCCTCATTCTTCTTTCTCTTCCTCTCCGCCCCCTGCCCCCCACACGTGTGCGCACACACACGCACACACACACACACCCGCACACAAATGCACACCCCACTGTGGATAATGTCATCACTTTCTAGCTCCCATTGTATCCTGTTGGCCACTATTTCCTATTTGCTCATGATCAGAACACAGCTGTAATTATCACTTTACATTTTGCATTTACAGAACATTTAATATATTTTAAAGGCTTCGTAAATGTGTTTTATTTAATGCTTATATTATAGCACATGCCTTATTACAGGGCTGAAAATGCTGACCTAGTTCACAGATGTCAGCAAAAGAGAAGTGAATTGCGCTCCTCACAAAACACAGGATCACGTAAGTGAAAGGAAAAACCACATTTCAGGATTCATTTCTATGGAGATGACTCTCGGGTTTCTACCCTAAACTTCCCTCCTGGGCTCCAGGGGAGGCCCATCTTTAGACACGGTGCCTGGTAGCTTCATGTGTGTGTTTCATTTGCAATTGGCCCATGTACTTAAATCTCAGTTGTTCTCTCTTCCCCTGTGGTTTCCATACTGTGTTAATTTGGGGTACTTCTCTCCCTAGAACCCAGGTGGGAACCTCAGATCCTCCTTGGACTCTTGCTCTCTGTGCTTTCTTACATTTGATCCAGTCAGTTGCAGAATCCCGTAGATGTTATTCTTTGTCTACAAAGTACCTTGACTTGCTCCTTCCTCATCATCACTTCCACTGCCTGCTGCTATCATCCCGGCCTTGTTGCCTCGCCCACAGGTTGCTGTAATCGGTCTCCTCCACTTCTCTTCTCCAATTTCAGGCCATCCATACTCTGCTGATCACTCTCCCAATCAATAGCTTCAGCATCTCTCATCAACTCCTGAGTTAAGCACAAAGTGCTTATCCTCATGATCAATACCCTAGCTTATCTTTTCTTCGGACTGAACTACACATACCTCGGCCTTCTGCCAGACTGCAAACTGGGCTTTTCTAAAAACACACCCTGGGGTGTCTTTCTTGCCTCTCTTTGCTCCTGCTCTATTTTGAATTAACCTGCCAAATTCTACTGCCCAGCTCCTCCTGTTAAACTATGCCAGCCTCAGAGACCAGTTGTATAACCAGGACCCCTACGTACTCTGTCAGTCCTTCCAGTTGTAACTTCCCTCTTCCTGCAGTCATGCGTGTGGATGTCTTTCCCTTCCTTCTAGATCGCAAGCTTCTTGAGAACAGAAACTTTGTCATTGTATCATCTCAAACACCTAGGACTGAGAATTGAATATAATGGAGATTGTATAGTTATTTAATTAAAGAAACTTGAATTAAAATAGAGGTAGAATTGAAGATTTTTATTTTTATTTTACTGGAGTTACCTTTCTCTTAGCCAGCTTTCAAATGTTACTTCAAAAAGCACTGCTTAACTGGTACAAAAACACATCCTTTAGTTTCCATGGAAGATTATTATGTTTGAGTATATGTATATAGAGTTAGTTAAAGCTAGGATATTAGCAATGTCAACAAAGGGCAGGAAAACATTGCAAATGTACATACTAGTTTATGTCATCAACAAATACTCATTTTTTAACACCATTAATCCAAACAGACTATATAATGTAAACCATTCATTGATTTAGGACTAGAACTACAAATGGAAATAAAATTAAAGCAATCATTAAGTCTTTTTCTGTTAATAAAATGCTACTTTTTACCTGTGGTAACATGCTAGAGATCAATTTCACAATTGCTTACTTATCATTCATCTACTCATTCTTCCTCCTATTTAACAAATATTTATTGGGTAACTGGGCACAGGAGATAAAAATTATCACTATTTTTGCTTTCAAATCTACTATAGTTTGGCTGGGCACAGTGACTAACGCCTACAATCCTAGCCCTCTGAGAGGTCGAGGCAGGAGAATTGCTTCAGGTCAGGAGTTCAAGACCAGCCTGAGTAAGAGCGAGACCCCCGTCTCTACTAAAAATAGAAAAATTAGCCAGGCATGGTAGCACACACCTATAATACCAGCTAGTCAGGAAGCTGAGGTAGGAGAAATGCTTGAGCCCAGGAGTTGGAGGTTGCTGTGAGCTAGGCTGACACCGCAGCACTCTAGCTCAGGTGACAGAGTGAGACTCCATCTCCTAAATAAATAAAATAAAATAAAGTCTACTACAGCTTGATGGAAAAATAGATTGAAAAGCACCGTAATACATGTTAAACTCTCTAGGGATGCATAGGTGTACAAGGAACCATAGTTTACAGGGAAAGGAGAATGTAGGTTTCTCCAGGAAAGGTAAAACCTTTCAGAAGTGCTGTAACATTTGACTGAGAACTGAAGAATTTCCAGTTTGTCACATGGACATGAAGGTAACAGCATTCCGAGGAGAGGGAGATGCATTTGAAAAGGCATAGGGTGGTGAGGCGCTCTGTCATACTTGGAAACTACAGCTCTGCGTATCTGGTACCCAAGCAAGGAAGAAAGTCAGGAGAGCAGTGTGAGCAGGCAGACTCGGCCAGCCTGGAGAAAGCCTGTGGCTCCCTGCTAAGACTTTTGAATTTTATCCAGGCCTCCAGGTATGGGAAGATCCCAAGCAAGGAGATGCCTCTGATTTTATCATAGAATCAGCACTCTGTGATATTTGGGCAATGGAGCAAAAGGGCGTGAATGAATGAGCCCACGTTTTAGTGGCACATCAATGAAAAGTTCATTCCCATTAACGGTGGGGTCAGTAGCATCAACAGATAACTCTTTATTCAGGAATTAGGAGGAATTTCCGGGCAGATCAAAGCTTTAAGACAGAAGAGAGTAAGTTTTATCAAAGTGACATTCAATCAGTTTTTAAAGTCTGAGCAGATTCAAGGACTTATCACAGCTGGACTGTGTAGGATTCATCCAGATGGGTAAATGCCTGTCTGTGTCCCAGACGAGGAAATGCCACAACCACCCAGGTTTATAACATTACGCAGACCTCAGTCTGGAAGTCCTTTTGGTCTAACCTAAATTTATTTTCTTGTACTTTAAGCTCATTTCCTCTTTTCTGTCCTTGGGAAAGGTAAAGAACAGACGGTCATAAACCACCAGATAATGACCCTTTGTAGACTGGAGACATTATTAAATCATCTCTCAGCCATCGCTTTCCTGGACTGAACAATGGAAACTGCCTATCAGTTTTATTCTTAGATTTGCTGTTCTAAATGTGTATCTTTGTTTTCTTCTAGAATCCGGCCAGCTCTTTTTCACCTCCCTTAGACGTTTATCCACAAACAGAATGAGAGTCTTCAACAAATACATAATGATTGCCAAGTGCATCGGAGACATTTCTTCTGGGATCTCTGATCCTGTAAATATAGTCAAGTGTTATGTTACATTTTTTTAAAAAAGATAGCAGCAGCAGGTTACTGACTGCTGTCTTGAGATCACTAAGATTTCCACATCCTTTTAGTAGAATTTGTGCTGGGCCATTCTTCCTATCCGATGTTTGTTAATTCTAAACTATTCTTTTTCGTAAATTGCTGAATTTTGCTTCACTTCTTTGAGCCCCTCTGAGCCTTGCCATTGAACTTTATTTTGTTCATTTCTGGCCATTTTTCTACTTCTCTGGCATTGCTTGGCAATTATTATTTATTTTATCATGAGTTACGATCAGAAATAGTTCAGATTTTCTGCATCTTGGCACATGTAAAGATCTTACAACTCTTTGCCCTTTTGAAAAGTATCATGGATTTCTCTTTGTACGAGGCTTCTCTGGAGCAGACAGAGGCATCCGGTAAGGGTGCTCCCCTCCCCTCTGCACATACGCACTTCTAAACTCCTCAAAAGAAACCATGAAGATTGAGTAATGGCATTTACCGAGCACTCACTTTTGGCCAGACACTGGGCTGGGCCGAGGGATAACCGTGAATGTTCTCATTCCTGCTCTCCAGGGACTCACAGCCTTGGGCAGAAGGGCCTCATCTAGCCTGTGTTCACAGGGACTGGGCACAGAAGAATATCTCTGCAGTTTGAAACTTAGATGATTACCGAAGATATGGTGCTAGTCTGAAAATTAATTGGGGGAACAATAAAATATTAGATTTTCACCTATATTACCCCTCAATGTTTAAGTGCAGGCCTCCTTACTGAGTCTATTAAAAACCATAATTTAAAAAATCATTTGAAGCACTACATGTACTCACCATCAAATTGGTATTAGCTGATCAGCACTTAAGTGCACGTAAGTAGTAACACTCATCGGGTGTCAGGCAGATGGGAGGGGGGAGGCGGGGATGGGTATATACACACCTAATGGGTGTGGTGTGCACCGTCTGGGGGACGGACACTCTTGAAGCTCTGCTTTGGGTGGGGCAAGGGCAATATATGTAACCTAACATTTGTACCTTCGCAATATGCTGAAAGAAAAAAGAAAAAAAAAAAAAAAAAAGAAGTCCAAGAGAGACACATTAAGCTTAGTGTATTAAATTATACAGAAGACATTATCAAGTAAGAAATGTTTAACCTTCTTTAAGTTATATATGTATAAATGTATTATTAATATGTGTTTCACAATCACATAAAATTTCTAAAAAAATCTGAAAAAATCATTTAAACTTTTAAAGTATTCTGTTCTCATAAACAAGTGTTTAATGACATTTTAAGTAGGAGGACAGTTCTGGGGTGGGGGGAATAGTTGAAATATGCCAAGAATAAATCCTATAGCCCCCTACTTGACTACTAATTAAGTATTGGGGGGAAAAAAAGTCCAGCCTTTTCTTTTATTTCCTCAATCCTCACAATCTCTCAAGATCCCGGTAGGTTCAAACATCTGAGAAGGTCATCAATCTATTGGAAGAGAGCATTTGCCCTGATCTTTCATTCACATGACCATCATTTCCAAGTGAACAATGAGATCCACAGCTCCCTTTTCCTGGGAGCTACTATGAAACAGGCAGGCACCGTGCTATAGGCTTGCATCTGTAGCCAAGATTCATGCCCAGTGGAAGCCCCTTTACATGAGAGATTGGGAAGTTTCTTAGTCAAGAACTCGTTCTAAGGGAAGATGGAGTCACACATCAGAGTTTTGAGCCAGTAACCAAGTATCAAGGTGGAAGGGAAGTGGTAATTTAAAACATGGAGGAGCTGTCTTTGATCTGGACCCATTTCTAGTTTTATCTGTCTGGATCTGGGGACAGGAGGGAACAATAAATAAAACTTTAAGAGATAAATCAGTAGGAAAATCTCCAAGAATTTAAGTGTAAACAGTCTTTATTATTCTCCTAACAAAGAATAACCAACCCAAAGGGAAAAGAGGCAACAAAACTATTATTGTAATCTCATTTTGACCAGAAGTTAGTGAGCCCCAGAGAAATTGAATAATACATAATCATGTCACTGATCTGTCCCACAGAGTCCGAGGCAGGCATGATTCATGTCATTTTATGGATGAAGTTTGGGAAGTGATTCTTAGCATGTGTGCCAACCCAGCGGGACACCTTTCTTTGTACTCTATGAGAAGGGCGCCCCCTACAGCACAACTGGGTGCTCTGCACTTGGAGTCAGGTCTGGCTGACTCTGAATTTATCCAGTCAAGAAGCCAAGGTCTGTCTGAATTGAAGCCACCTCATTCCTCAGGAGCTAATAGACCCGGAGAGCCGACCAGGACTTCACAGTCAATGGGCCTATAGGCTATTTGTCAAGTTAATGCTGCTACGGAACTTCTCTATTTCCTCTGGTCTTGGTGCAGAGATTTTTATCCTTCCCTAGAAATGACTTTGGGGCTGGGCTTTTGTTCTAGGAGACCTCAGCCTTGAGCTTTGTTTGCTTGTTTATTTCCTCTCCTGCATCCTTGTTTAGGTTCCCAGCCATATTTTCCCCTCTGCTTATTTATTTGAGAGCAACTGCCTGTGTCATTTCCTTCTTCTCTGGTATGTCCCTTGGTTGGTGTTTTTGTTCCCCTCCACGGCCTGGGGCACTGTTAACATCCTGCCATGCAGGATGTACAGATCTGTGATCGGAGGAGCCCAGACACATTGGGAGACAGTGGGCTGACAGAAGGGGGTGCCAGCTAGGCAAGGTGGCACGTGCTCAGTTCCTGCTCAAAAATAGGCCCGAGTTTCTGCTACAACTGGCAGAGGTTTCACGCATCTCAGTGAAAGGGAACAGACATTCCCACATTCCCACATGCTTTGTCTGCGTGTTTGGTGTCCTCCCTAACTCAGTACATATTCCCACTGGGTCACTTTCACCCATGTTATTGTTGCTGCTGCTGGTTTTGTTTTGCTTTTTCTGTTTAATAAAGGTCACATTTTATTAAGACAAGAATAACTAGGTTTTTGAAGCTCTTGGTTCATCTACTCTTCCAATGCTTTTATGTTCAGCTTAATAGCTTCTAAACATAAATTTTAAAATAACTGTGGTCTTATTATAAAAATTATAATATGTTCATTTTAGAAATTTTGAAAAAAAATAGAAAAGTATAAAGAAAATATTACCTATAATCTCAGTACATGAATATAATAGCCACCATTTATGTTTATATACTTTCAATTTTTTAAAAAGGCACAGGCACACATATTTTTTTTTAAAATGGAAGGAATATCATCCCCCTGGTTTTGTTTCAGTAGTTTACTTGCTTTAACAGTTACAAATTTAGGTATTTATAAAAAACACTTTATAGGTACTCTCTTGACATAGTTGAAACAAAGTGTATTTTTAATTGAAGTGTAATTCCCATACAATATAATGTGCCCATTTTATGTTTTCAAATTTATATTCTTATGTAACCACCGTCAGGCCCTAGATAAAAAGTATTCACATCACTTCAAAAAGTTGCCTTGTGTCCAGTCCCTGTCTCTACTCCCTGTTTCAGGCAACCACTGATCTGCTTTTTGTCACTATAGGTTAGATTTATCATTTCTAGAATTTTATATAAGTGGAATCATACAGTATCTACTCTTGTGTCTAGCTTTCACTTATTATAAATGCTCACACATTTATAATCACATGATTATACTTGTATATATTTTTAAACCTACTTTTCTTCATTTTACACATACATTTTGAAATTTTTCCTGTCAATTATTTTCTTAAAATTTAATTCTCAATGACTAATTGTATTCTGTTTTAGGGATATACCATAATTTATCTCATAAGACCTTATTGTTAATCATTTATATTGTCTCAGTGATTTTCTTTTATAATCAAGAATGATTATTCTTGAATACACATGTTTGTGTGCACTACCCAATTTCCTTGGGATATATTGCTATAAAAGTAATTAAGATAAAGGGCAGGCCAATTTTTAAAGCTTATAATTGTGCCAATTTACTCTCCCTCCTGCAATATATACAAATACATGAAGAAAAACAGTATTTGAAAATTGGAAGGGAACCTGGAAAAAATATAGTTCGCTGGTCCTTAACCGATGGGGTGGACACACCTCTGGAGCTCTCTTAAAATGCACCTGCATTTAATCTAATTTGGTATTAATGAGCCTCAAAAAGCTGTTGTTCTTGTTTTCAGTTCTGCAGATGATTCTCTTGCACACTCCATGGTAAGAATCACATCATTTTTACAGATAAGGAAACTAAAGCCGGGAGAAGCTAAATAAGGCCTCCTGGTTCGCCACACTCTTGTCACTTCTCCAAGGTGAACTTCTCTCTACATTAACTACCCATCATCTGGAAAATCATGATAACAACAACCAGCATGACTCGCCCTCCTCTCAGAAACCACAACGAACCGTCTAGGTCCTTCCTCGGTGGGCCCACAGTTAGAACAGCACTTTAAGTGATGAAATTGATAACAGTGCTAGGACCACCTCAGAAAACTCTCCAAGGGAAAGGGACCACAAACAATCTAAAAGATGTGTAATTAAAAAATCTGCTTAGAAGGTACTGCCAAAAACTGAAGCAAGCCCTCCTTTACCAGGCATATCAGGCTGGGAGTGAAAAACAGATTTACAATAACACTACACACACACACACACACACGTTCCAACTGCCTCACTTGAGCTCAGGCGTGCATCCTTTTACCCACTCCCTTCTGTCTGTTTTTTGATTTCCTCTCCTGTGGTCCAGCTCCCAGAAGTGACAGCCATTGTTTCTGCCACTTTGCACTATGGCTGCTGTTGAAGCATGATATCTTCTATGAATTCTTCTCCTTTCCAGACACAGACTGTCCCAGCTGCTGGCCGAACTGTTGTGTTCATTTCTTAACTCCTCTAGGCTCCCACAGTCACCCTGGAGTAGGGTAAATGCCTTTCACCTAATCGCTATTGCAGGGGCTACAGAGCGTTGCTCCACTGAGCTCTCGATGTCTGACAGAGGGTTTAGTGCATCAATTCTATGAGATTTCATCCATTCTTGATGGCAGACATGAGTCTGGAGAGACACCTTGTAAATCCGGACTCATTTCCTTTATGATAAAGTCTCGGGAGTCCTGATGTAGATAATTCCTTACGTAAACAGACAGTTGGTTCATTAGCCTCAAGAGTTCTCTAGGCATACCAGCCTCCTGGGGGAAACCTGGTGTGACTGCCAAGGTGGGATTTCTATTTAAACCTACCTGGGTATTCTAGACATATTATTCAGCACACCATGTATTGCCAAAATCACAGCATTTCATTTGCAAGGAAGTAGGGTTTTAGATATAAATTATTATAAAGCCAAAGAAAAATACTTCTGGAGAGGGCCTTTAAGCTTTAGCAAATAAGAACTTACAAAAAGAAAAGTTTAAGTCAAATTATGCAGGGCTCCTTAAGCACTTTTCAACACTTACAATGCAGATACAGTGATTTTTCCACACATGAATCCCCAGAAATTAGTTTGCTAAAGGAAACATCTTCATAAATCATGGGAGAACTGCTTGCACCAACACCACCTCAGAGAATAATTCCCCCTGGGAGGATACATTTGTCCTTTCTTCCTGTGACTCTTTCATTGTTTCTGACCCCAGATCTCCAAGTATGCATCCCCTTTTACAAATTAATACAGTAGAGGCCCTGATAATCGATCACTCTTCTTCCCAATTAATTACAGGCCAGGCACGGTGGTTCACGTCTGTAATCCTAGCACTCTGGGAGGCCCAGGTGGGAGGATTGCTTGAGGTCAGGAGTTTGAGACCAGCCTGAGCGAGAGTGAGAGTCTATCTCTACTAAAAATAGAAAAAATTAGTCAGTGTGGTGGTGTGTGTGTGTAATCCCAGCTCCTCGGGAGCCTAAGGCAGGAGGATCCCTTGAGCCCAAGAATTTGAGGTTGCTGTGAGCTAAGCTGATGCCATGGCATCCTAGGCCAGGCAACAGGGCGAGACTCTGTCTCAAAAAAAAAAAAAAAAAAGAAGTAGAAGAAAAAATAATTACATTTTAGCTGACACTCTTCTTTTCTGGTTAATTTCAAGACCCTATTTGTAGAATGACATACATTTCAGTAATTAAAAAAAAATTGATGGCATCAGAAAAGAGTTGTGGAAAACTTTTGGTTATGTATGGCCATGAAATCACATATGGCCACTTGACTGACTTTTAAAAGTGCTTAGCTGAAGCAACTTTCATAAGTCACAAATTCTGGCGTACAAAGTGTTGCTTTCTCTGTTTCCCTCAAATTCGACTTACTTTCTAACTTAAGTCCTACTTCTGTAGGCTTCTCTATGGTGGCACAAGCTCCTCAGTGATTTCTCAGTCATTTAAAAATTAAATTCAGCCATATTCAAGGACTTCTCCCTGCTCCTTTAGCAGACCCAAACTAAAACATTGCAGCATTGGGAGAAAGGGAATTAAGCAGTTTATTAAATATTTTATTCCAAAATCTTTATATTGCTCACTTAGGTCAAGGCTTTTAAGCTTAAAATTAACAGTATAAAATTTTAGGTTTTAATTCCCCTTCCTTCCACCACTGGAGAAAGTCAGCCTTATGTCTTTTAGCTGAGTGTAGCAACTAATTTGGTATTAAGGCAAATGCAAGATAACTTCCACCATTTTTCATAGTATTTGTGTTGTGTAAGCATGCCCCAGACTCCTCCTCCTCCCCTGCCCCCTTGGGGAAGAGACTAAGGCTTCTGCTGGCCCTCCTGCAGGTTCATAAGGATGGAAGAATCTGTGTTCCACTGTCAATGGCTTCTTTCCAGAGCTGAAGCCTGCTTTGTCTCACATAGACCAGCATCAAGTTCTCTCCTGGGTTTCCTCCCCCCACCTCCTCCCTGCCCCTGCACTCGGAGGCCACACCCCATTCCCTCATTACCTCTAACCTTGGTCCAACACCTGGCTTCTCCTCCTTCTGCATCAAGATTCCCATAGATCCATTCCTTATTTTCTAAAAGTTATTATTGTTTAATAGACTTTTATTCTATGACCTTTTCTCCATCTGACTTTTGGGTATACTGCCATGTTTCCATGTTACTTCTCCTGGTTATGATACCTCTGAGAAAGAATGCTATTGGGATTCATACTGCAATTAGCTATTGATGTATCTTTCTCTTCCACAAAATGGTGAATTTCTTAAAGGTAGAGACCATATCCGATTCATCTCAGCATTCTGGACAAAGCCTAACACATAGTAGGCGCTCAATGCATGTGCAGTGACTACTTAATGAATGCATCCTTTCTGCTGATAAAGAATGCCAGACATCCTTTTAAAAGGGTCATCTGCTTACAGTGCATATACTCAAGGTAAAAGCCAAAGGCAATCTCTTGTCATCTAAATAATTTATCATTAATTACTGATTTGCTAGTAAAAGAAAATATTGCTTAATTTTCTTCCAAGCAATGATTCAAAGCATGCAGATCAGGAGACTGTGGACTCCTACAATAAGATAAGAGTCAGCTTCCTGTTTCAGTCTGTCAGCAGCTACTGATTTATGAATATCACAACAGAGCCGTAACAGTACTGTCTCCTAAGCTATACTCCTGTTTTTTTCCTATATCATCTGGGATAGAACTACATAACAGGTATTATGAATTAAATTCTTCACTTGCAGTGCATCGTTACCATACGGCACAGAAATCAAAATGGAGAAAACAGCAGCATGTCACAAATTCTCAGTCTTCTACCCAATGTTTGCATTGTGATTTCATTGAAGGAATTCCAAGCACTTTGTGGGTTTATAGATCCCCTTAAAATTCTTTGAGTTATATATTAACCTCAACTTGAAGTTGAATAAACTAACACTTGTTTCAAGAGGAATTTATCCAATGTTTTATATATGGTAGATGGTACAGAAAGAAACAGCTTCTGAATTATTTTATTACCTATATCATTCAATCTGATTACATTGTGTTTTGAAAGGTACTTACGCTGTTGATAATGCTTGTAGTAGAAAGAATTTTTAATTCCTAAGAATTAAAAATAGGCTTAAGCCAGGTTTCTGAATATAGCTTATTTTATAAAACAGAAGAACTAGACTCTCACCAGCTCCAAAACTGCAAAAGCTGTGAGAATTATTGCAGATACTTAGAAGTCATATTTTTCATTGTTTTTCTCTTTCACATTTAAATATTCACTGAATGCTGATTCACTTATTCTTACTCCCTGAAATTACAAAGAGCTGTAACTCAATGCCAAACCCAAACTACCAACATTAGCTGATAAAGTCTTGTTAAATACGCTTAGCAAAATATTATCCATATTCCAAATGTTAATAAATATCAACTGGCCTTTACTAGGGTAAAGTCTGAGATAATAACGTTACATATTAGTGATTTTCTTCCACTAATGAAGAGACACTAGTTCTCACCGACTAAATAACATTACTCAGAGTTGGAACTTTAGTTGCATGTTTAATAATTTTGAGACAATGTCAAGAAAATAAACAGAAACAATTGATATCTGTGTAGCCATTAACAATTTTGATGTTTTCCCAATATTTAACCCTCAAAATATGCAGTCCCATTATTCACAACATCTGACTTGACTGTTAGGACATGTCTAATTTGACTGTGCCCGCTGGCAAGGATGTGCAGCCTCTTCTCTCAGAACATCACAAGCCACATGGATATAATAAAGCGATTTGGAGACTGAGCTTTAATTCTAGCTTGTTATTTTATTAGCAATGTGGTTCTGATCAAGTTGTTTAATTTCTCTAAGCCCTATTTTCCTAACTTGTAAAATGGGGTTAAGAATCTTTGTTCTTCTGGGAGAATTAAATCAAATAATAAAAGGCTTAGTGTGGGGATAATCAGTGCTCAATAAATGATATTTAGTAAGAGATTTTTATTGAGGGTAAATACTCAGAATAGGACTCTCATCCGGCCTTCTCTAGAGCCAAGCATGAGAGTGTTTGGTGTCAGCATGATAAACCAAGAGTAGAGTACCTATTCAATAAATGATTTGACAATAGTCATCACTGAGTATACAAGGTCAATACCAGAAGATAGATGACAGGTGTGGGAAACTATAAGAAGAAAGTGGTTTTTTTTTTTTTTAATATCCAAGAAGATTTTAATCTAAAAATTTTTGGGTGAAGACAGTCATATTGTGCCAGGAGAACAAATATTTATTGAGAACCTTTATATGCAAGGCCAGACACCATAAGAGACATACCAAAATTTATTCAGTAAATATTTACTGTGTGTCTACTTTGTGTCAGACACTTCTCTAATGCTGGAGTAGGAGCCGTGACTAACAGTCAAATTTTTTGTCCTTGTGGAGTTTACATTCTAGCATAAGAAATATTAAATATAAAGATATTATTCCTTTATTTAAGGCATTTACTACCTCTTTAAGGAGACATGAACCTTTGTATTTAAAAAGTATGAAATAGCAAATAATAACAAACAATAAAAAATAGCAAACAGTAGCAATAATTGCAACAAAGGCTACAAGAAATGTCACTAGGAGACTGACTGGAGTGGTCAGAAGGAACTCACGGTGACCAAGAAACCTGGATTCAAATCCAAGTTCCGATAGCACCTTTGGACGTTGGGACAATAAAGCATTTTATTAGAGTCTCATATTCTCTTCTGTAAAATGAGCATAATAGTAGTTACTTAATAAGGTTGTTCTGATGACTAAATGAGATTGCATGCGTCAATTCCTTCCTAGAGTGACAAAGATACATGAATGTCTTCACTGAGGAGGAGACTCGACCAGTGCCTCAAAGGATTTGGCTACACAGAGAGGAAGAGAAAGTGCATCCTGGGCCGAGGAAAAAGCTTAATAAAAGAGCTTGTGTGACTGGCACAAGGATTATTTTGAGGAAAGTGAGTTGAACAATTTGGCTACAGCAGAGAGTTCATGCAGACAAGCAGACAGAGAAACAACTCTAATGACAGGTAGTCCCTGGATGACTCACAGAGGAATTTCTGAGAGTTAGGATAGCTCTCATGCATATGTAGACATTGAAACGCAGCATAATTAAGTGAATCACCCAAGGTTATGTCATTAACAGTGAAAGTAGAATCCCAGTATCCATCTGGCTCCCTGTGTCCTTGATGGCCTGGCCAGTGGTGAAGACAATATCTTAACATCCTCCTCGTCAATTTATATCTGAATTGCCTGTAAGGCATTTTTTATAATATACAGCAGATACGCTATCCAGCCCTCTAGTTTAAATGTTGCATTTATGGCAAGAAAAAGCAATTCTAAAACAACCAAGGGGAATGAAAAACAAGGGGCTATTTCTCAAAAATGAGATGGTGCTTTGCAAAAATGAACTGACTTTATGATGCCATCTGGAAAATGCTTTTGTATTCCCGACACAGTGCACTGAGCATAACTTAAAGTTGACTAACCAGCTCTGAAATGCTCTCTTCTGCTTCCTCACATATGGATGTAGCCTACAGGAATAACATTAGTCCTTGGACAGGACATCTGGTGTGACTCCTCTGCAATAAGGTGTGTAATTCTTGGGTGAATTTCAACAGAGCACGTCAGCCTAACTTTGGAAACTTTTCAGGGTTCAATCTCCAGTCCCTGGTGATTGACCTTATTCAGAAAGAAACTAGCGCTCCCAAACCAAACTCTAATCACAGAGATTCTGTCTTCCCTCCTTCCTCTCTCCTTCCCTTTTTTCTTCCCTCCCTCTCTTCCTTTCTTCTTTTGTTCCTTCTTTCCAATATTTTAAGAATGTCTGTGATGTGTAATGCACTGTGGTATACTCGGACAGAACTAAGAATTTCAAACAAATTTGAACCCTAAAATGTTATATCAGTGCCAGACTTCTTGCTGCTTAGGATGGCAGATGTTCCTCACAGTTTCTTTCAAAGTAACAATGGTCTTTTTGCATAATTTATTGTAATTGGATATTGGAATTATGGACAAAGAAATTCTTCTCTTTTCTCAAATTTAGTAATAAAACCTAATTTTAACATCAGTAGAAAAGATTTAGAATCTCATAAATGAAAAAAAACCTTCATTAATTTGGTTACGAATTAAGCTATTGCTAACTCTGGTTTATAAAATGTTGCCAATAAAATAGTCTAATAGTCTGACACTTACATAGAGGAACATTCAATTTGTTGAAGAGAACAAATTGCTTTCAAACAATTAAAAACACCAATTTATGGATAGATAACCAATATGTTAAATACAAATCATTCTTTATTTATTGAAGCAGCTTCCCAACTCTTTTGCTTGACAACATTTAATTAGTCTAACTTGAATTGCTTTATTTAATTGAAATTAATAGAACTAGGTTTCTTTTAAAAATTGTTTTATTAAGACTGACTTTTCTATCTGGTCTAAATTGTGATAATTAATAAAATATGCTTTTAAAAACTTTTTTCTTTCACATTTACAGTAATGGTCAACATATTATATATTTATATGAGGACTGATTATTTGATTTGTTACTAACATGAACATTTTTGCCTCATTTTAAATCTGACTATCTTTTTGAGGGGTGGAAAAATATCCTTAGTCACTCCACAGAGAAGACAGAAAGTACATCCAGTGAGTTTGGCTACCATCTCTTATAAAAATGTTTGCTTGGGGAGAAAGAAGGCTGAAATGAGTATTTGAAATGAAATATTTGTTTTCTACTCTGCGGCACTAGGCTGATAAAAATGATGGCTTGGTCATAAGTCAGTTTATTATTATTTTAAAGGGCCTAAGTAAAGCGGAAGTAGAAATTCTATACCTTTTGAGATCACACAAAATTGTTTTAACCTTGGCTCCGCTATACACTATATCTTTGATCGTTGAGTCTATAAGCTTTCCAAGCCCCACTTGAGCATAAAATGCACATAATAACATCTTTTTAGTAATTGTTAGATCACATATATTGGCACATTAATATGTGCCAGTTACTGTCCTAGGGGCTTTATACATATTAATCCATTTACTCCAACCATAGGCCTATGAGGTCAATATTTTTATAACTCCATTTTACAGATGAGGAAACTAAGTCACAGAGAGGTTAACCAATTTGCCCAAGGTCGTGCACTGGTGAGTGGGGGTGCTCTGGTTCTAACAGAGAAAGCCCAATGCCAGACGTCACTTTCTAACTTGTTCTGGAAGTTGAAGTGAAGATTAAAGTGGTGAACCTGTATAAAGGACTAGCATGTGACCTCACACAGAGTAAAAGCTCATTAAGTGGATTTGTCGTAGGTTTCTGACTACTCAGTCTTCAAGACACTGGAGTGCCAGAGTGGTCTCTCTGGCCCCTTCCCTTCTCCATGCACACTCCTGCTTGACCTCCTTCACCACCAAGCCTCTGAACACCCCGTGCATGCTGCTGGCTCCCAGTTCTCCGTCTCCAACCTTGTCATCTCCCAGCATTTGAGATTCATACTCCCTTCCCCACTGCCTGCTTGTCATATTTATATCATCTCTAACAGGCAATTCGAATGTTTGCTGCCCAAAACAGCACACTTGATTTTTCTCCTTCAGATCTGCTTTTCTCTTCAGCCTTCCCCATCTCAGAAAATGGCACCACCATCAGCCCTTTTCCTCATGATAAAATCTAAGATTTATGTTCCCATGTCAAATCCTTCTGCAAGTCCTGCAGATTCTTCCTCTACTTCTCTCCATTTGCACTTACATAGCCTAGTCCAAACCGCCATCCCTCTTGTTTAACTACTCCAAGAGTCTCCAACAAGTCTCCCAGCTGCCTCTCTGGCTTTCCACATAAATCTACTGTCTGCCCAGAAACAGTGTGTTCATTTTAAAATATAACTCAGCTCAAGTTGCTCCTCTCCTTAAAGCCCTCAAATATTTTCCCACTGTACTTAAATGAAACTTAAACTATCGTGGTTCACAAAGCCACATAGGATCTGGCCTTTGCCAATGCTGCTAGCCTCATTCCAACCACTTCTTTCCCATCCACTGTCTTCAACCACTCAGAGCATCTCCCTGGGTCTCAGATTCTCAGACTCATTTCTATTTTTGGACCTTTGCCCAGCTTTTCCCCCTTTTGGAAATGTGTTTTCTCTGATCATGCAATGACTGGCTCTTTTATGTCAGTTTCCAATTCAAATGTCACCTCCACAGAGAGTTTTCTCAACTACCCAATTTAAAGTAGCTCTTTTACTTCACTCTTTTAAATTCTCTACACTGAACTGTTTATGACCTGATATTGGCTTTTATTGTTGGCCCCCTTTTTCCAATAACAACACCACATACACATGCATGTACATATGAATGCCTAAAAGTGAGTTTCATGAGAATGAGAATCTCACCTTTGCTATTGTTGCTCTGATTCTAACACTTAGTGTGTAGTGACCAATAAAACATACTCATTGAATTAATAAATGCATTAAATTGTAGTTGCTATTATTAATGGTCCTTCTGAAGATCAAGGGCAAACTTTCAACTCCTATACATCTTACCATATTTTATAACAGGACTAGGTTTGGCCCAGTTAACTACACAAGGTTTTAAAAGACAGAAGGGTACAAAAGGAAAAAACAACCTATTTGCAGAAGCTGAGCAGCCACTTAGACTGCTACACAGAATTAAGCATCCAGTAAGAGCAGCCCTAAACTATAAGTGATACTAGGCAAACAATTAGCATCTGTATTCCAGCTTGAAGCAATGGTAATCCCCAAATCAATGATAAGAACTTAGTGATGGAGAATTAGCAAAGATGGCATTGAGAAAGAAGTGCCCACAGGCAGACGCGTATCGTATGACAGTCTTTGGGCAGGAGCCCACCCACCTGACTAGGGTTCAGAAGTCAGCTTTCAAAGCCCAGGCAAGACATAGGAGTGACAAACACAAAGGGCAGAGTCTTATTTCTAGAAGTAATGGACACTAAATTTGCAGACAAATTTCAGAAACTCAAGCTCAAGGAACAAAGCAGGGTTCCACATACTAGCATAAAGCACAAAGTAGGGATATGGCCTCAAAAGTCAAATAGACCTCCTGAACAGGCCAATAATGAGCAACGAGATTGAAGCAGTAATAAAAAAGGTTCCAATAAAAAAAGCCTCAGATCAGATGGATTCGCAGCTGAATTTTACCAGACCTACGAAAAACATCTGGTACCCATACTGCAGAAATTATTCTATAACATCAAGAAGGAGAGAATCCTCCCCAACTCATTCTATGAAGCCAGTATCACCTTGATACCAAAGCCAGGAAAAGACATTACAAAAAAAGAAAACTACAGATCAATATCTCTTATCAATATAGATGTAAAAATCCTTAATAAAATATTAGCAAACTGAACCAGCCCATCAAAAATAATACACCATGACAAAATGGGCTTCATCCCAGGGATGCAAGGATGGTTCAACATACGGAAATCAATAAATGTGATTGACCACATAAACAGAAGCAAACACAAAGACCATATGATCATCTCAATAGATGCAGAAAAAGCATTTGACAGAATTTGGCACCCTTTCATGATAGAAACCCTCAACAAACTAGGCATAGAAAGAACATAACTCAAAATTATAAAAGCCATATATGACAAACCCATAATCAACATCATACTGAATGGGGGAAAGTTGAAAGCATTTCCACTAAGAACTGGAATAAGAGAAGGGTGTCCACTGTTACCACTTCTATTCAACATAGTGCTGGAAGTCCTAGCCAGAGCAATGAGGCAAGAGGAAGAAATAAAGGGTATTCAAATCAGGAAAGAAGAAGTTAAACTATTGCTTTTTGCTGATGATATGACTTTGTATCTAGAAAACCCCAAAGAACCTACCAAGAGACTCCTGGAACTGATAAATAAATTTAGTGAAGTCTCAGGTTACAAAATCAACTTACACAAATTAGTAGCATTTCTATACACCCATAACAGTCAAGTTGAGTGTCAAATCAAAGACTTACTACCATTCACAATAGCCATAAAGAAAATAAAATACCTAAGAATATACTTAATTTAACCAAGGAGGTGAAAAATCTCTACAAAGAGAACTATGAAACACTGAGGAAAGAAATCACTGATGATACAAACAAATGGAAAAACATATCATGTTCATGGATTCTCCCATAGAATCAACATTGTTAAAATGTCTATACTACCCAAAGTGATTTACAGATTCAATGCAATCCCATCAAAACACCAACATCATATTTCACGGATCTAGAAAAAATTATTCTAAGCTTTGTTTGGAACCAGAAAAGAGCCTGACTAGCCAGAGCAATCTGAAGCAAAAGAACAAATCGGAGACATCACATTACCAGTCTTCAAACTATACTACTATCCTATAGTAACCAAAACAACATTGTATTGGCACAGAAATAGAGAGATAGACCAATGGAACAGAACAGAGAACTCAGATATAAAACTATACACATACAGCCATGTGGTCTTTGACAAAGCAGACAATATACACTGGGGGAAAAAAGCCCCAATTCAATAAATGGTTATGGGCGAATTGGATAGCCATATGCAGAAGAATGAAACAGGTTCCATATCTCTCACCATTCACAAAAATTAATTCAAGATGGATAAAAGACTAATTTAAGACATGAAACCATAAAAATGCTAGAAGAAAATGTTAAAAAAACTCTTCTAGATATCTGTCTAGATAAAGAGTTTCTGAAGACGACCCCGATAGCAATCACAGCAACAACAAATAAATACATGTGACTTGATTAAATTAAGAAGCTTCTACATAGCTAAGGAAATATTTAACAGAGCAAATAGACAACCTACAGAATGAGAGAAAATATTCACAAGCTATACATCCAATAAATGGCTAATAAATATTATCTACAAAGAACCCAAGCAAATCAGCAAGGAAAAAACAAACATCCCCATTAAAAAATAGGCAAAAGACATGAACAAAAGCTTTTCAAAAGAAGATAGACAAATGGCCAATAAACACATGAAAAAATGCTCAACGTCACTAATCATCAGGGAAATGCAAATCAAAACCACAAAGAGATATCACCTTACCCAATTTAGAATGCGTTTTATT
>CAUYSK010083508.1:0-10360 GCA_963575035.1 Avahi laniger | reverse complement strand
ACTTGGGAGGCTGAGGCAGTAGGATCGCTTGAGCCCAGGAGTTTGAGGTTGCTGTGAGCTAGGCTGACGCCACGGCACTCGCCCCAGGCAAGAAAGTGAGACTCTGTCTCAAAAAAAAAAAAAAAAAAAAAAATTAGCTGGGCATAGTGGCACACGCCTGTAGTCCCAGCTACTTGGGAGGCTGAGGCAGGAGGATCGCTTGAGCCCAGGAGTTTGAGGCTGTAGTGAGCTATGATTAGGCTACTATAGTCCAGCCTGGGCAATAGAATGAGACTCTGTCAAAAAAAAAAAAAAGGAAAAAAAGAAGAAAAGAAAGAAAGTGGGGGGGAGAGGGGAAGGGAAAAGAAAAGAAAAGAGAAGAAAAAAGAAAAGAAAAAGAAAGATGGATTTGCTTGCAATTCAGTTTATATGTGTACCTGGGCTGAATGTGTGGCTCCTTGGTCATTCCGCCTGGGTTTCAGTGTGGTTTTTATGTATCAGCTGTAAATACCAGTTCCTTAGGAGAGGTCAGGAGAAAAGCCCTAGCTGTAAAACGATCAGGTGTAGAGAATCCAGACAGGAGGATGACAAGCCCACAAGAGGGGAGAAAAACTTACTTTAATATTCACCATATGAGCACCACAGTTCCCTAGGTGAACAGATAGTATATCTTACAATGTTTAAAGACGTGGCCTTGCTAAACATGAATTTTACTTTCCAGTACTTTGAGTTATGGGGTATGCATCGGCAAGTTTGTGTCTTGAGGGTATTAGGCAGACCTACTTAGCAGTGCTATTCTGAGCAAGGCTGTGGATGGCAGACATTGGTCATTGCCCTAAAACTCCATTCTCCCTTCTTCCTTAAGGATGGATCTCCCAGCTCGTAGCTGGGCACGTGGCCACCAAGGATAAAGACTGCGTTTCCCAGTATCGCTTGCAGTTAGTTGTGTCTGTGAGGTTAAGCTTTGGCCACTGGGCTATAAGAAGTGCCTTGTGTGACTTTCTGAAAGTGTATTCATGGGAAAGGGGTGAAAGTTTCTTTTTTCTTTCCTCCTAATGTAGGTGCGATGCAGGAGCTCAAGCAGCTCACACCATGTGCAGAGGGCAGTGGACCAAGATGAAAGGAACCTACACCAGGGATCTCTATACCGGCCTAGATAGCCGGCTTCAGTCTTCATTCATGTGGAGAAGAATGTACTTCTGTCTTGTTTAATCTGCTGGTGTTTGGGGATTTCTGTCACTCATAACAAAACTTCTTTTTTTTTTTTTTTTTTAAACAGGGTCTTGTTCTGTTGCCTGGACTAGAGTGCATTGGCATCATCATAGTTCACTGCAACCTCCAACTCCTGGGCGCAAGCAATCCTCTTGCCTTGGCCTCCCAAAGTGCTAGGATTCCAGGCATAAGCCACCTTGTCTGGCCAAAACATAATTTTTACAATTTTTTTTCAGGTGGGGGTTGTGAGAAGAGATGTTCAGTTGTTTTGTTTGCTTTTGTTGAGACAGAGTCTCACTCCATTGCCCTGGCTAGAGTGCAGTGGCATCATTGTAGCTCACTGCAACCTCCAACTCCTGGGCTCTAAGCGATCCTTCTGCCTCAATCTCCAAGGTAGCTGGGACTACAGGCATGAGCCGCAATGCCCAGCTGGGTTTTTTTTTTTCCTTTCTGTCTGGTAGAGACAGCGTCTCATTCTTGCTCAGGCTAGTCTCGAACTCCTGAGCTCAAGCATCCCGGATGACAGAGACTAGAAGCAGGTGCCACCATTTCAGAAAACAGTTAGGCATTACCTGGGAAAGTTGAAATTATATACCCTATGACCCAGCAATTCCTCTTAAATACATTAAAGAGGTTTGTGTGTTAGAGGGTTACATATAGCAGCATTGTTGGTAATTGCCAAAGACTGGACACAGTCCGAATGGCTGTCAATGGGAGAATGGCTGAGCAAATTGCGGTATGTTTAGGCAATAGAATGGACCACGCAGCAGTGAAAATTAATGAACTACCACTGGAAACATCGACACAGGCAAAATTCCAAAAAATCATGTTGCACAAAAGAAGCAAGCCACAGAAGAAAACATGCAGTCATAGAAAATTCAAAACCTGGCAACGCTAGACAATGTATTGTGTAGTGACATAGATATTCATGGTCAAACAATAAGGAAAAGCAAGTAAATGGTTCCCCCCAGATTCAGGATGGAGGCTGGATGAGGGCTGGAGAGAGGGTGACAATGATGTCACCAAGAGGACTGGGAGGCTTCCGAGGTTCTAGCGTGGTTCTAGTTCTTACCCTGGTGGGGGGCAGTGAGATGGGGGTGACTATGTGGGTGTTTGCTTTGGAACTACTCTTGAAACTATACACACATATTTTCCGCTCTCTTCTGAATGTAAGCGAGGCGGGCGGAGGGGGGGAGAGTTAAGATGCTGTTTTGACGGCGGAGGGGGGAGAATGGACGCCTTTTTCCCTCTTCCTTCCCTGTCAGCATTTATGACTCATTGCACCACCATTTAGCACTTACTCCATTCTGCTTGAATTACTGTTAGCTGTTAACACGTCTGCCTCCCTCTGTCATTAAGTTATTCATTCAGCTGACAATTACTGAAAGTCCCCAAGGTGTCAGCAGGAGGGAGGGGTGGCTGAAGGGAGTTAACCAATAAAGAGGAACAAACCTGGCCTCTTTCCTCCAGCAACCCCGGTCCAGGAGGGGACATAGACACATCTGTCTGCAGCCATGTGACAGTTTGGCCCTGCACCCTTAGGGCCTGGGTTCTAGCAGAGGTGGCAGCACTGGATCTACCGGAGAGCCAGAACCAGCTTCCTGCAGCGCTCTATCCCTCACCACCTAGACAGCTGCGGACACACTGGCCAGGGTTAGGGCTCGTGTACGAGTCCATGCGAGCTCTGCAAGCTTCAAATGCAGCTGTAAACCGCAAGCCTCACTGACGATCCCCAGGAAGGGACTTCAGAGTCCTGCTTCACTGCTTCCCAGACGTCCTGATAGGGTTCACCTGGGGTGCTAATTAGAGGTTCAGGTCCTCAGGCCCTTGTCCTAGAGGGCCTGACCAGCAGGTCTGGGCAGAAGCCCAGGAACCTGGATGTCAACCCAGCCCCCCCAGTGCTACAGGTGTTGTCTGGTGACACAGATGTTCTGCTCTCTTCTGAATGCGAGCCCTATTTCACCACTTGGGAAGCCCTGAAGGGGCTGGTTGGAGTTTAGCAGAGCAGCCTCCTATTGCCCTGGCAAGAGCTAGGCCCGAGGCAGAGAAGGCCTTTCTCGTCTCTGTCCTTCCAGTGAGTACCTCTTTTGGGGGTCAGTGAATCTGTGCGGAACCAAAACGAACTAAGAATGAATGAGAGAAACCCCAGCATTTATCTGAACTGTAAACGAATCTTGCTCCCAACTTCAGGATGCCCCAAATAGTCTCCCATTAGTATTTGTGTCCATTTCGAAATATTCCAAGGTGGTAAGGTAAGGCAATTAAGAACTCCCCTCTGGACCTGGATTTTAATCCCTCTTCTTCTACTTGCTAACTGTGTGACCTTGGGCAAGACATTTGACATCTCTGCGACAGTGTCGCCATTTGTTAAATGGTCATGCTAATGTGGTGCATACTTCAGATGGTTGTTCTGAGGATTGGAAGAGTTGATATGCAAAAAGCTGTTAAAATAGTGTATGGCAGGCACAGTGCTACAAAGAATAAGTACTATTATTTGTGTTCCCCTTTGCTTTTGTCTTGTGGTGAGAGGGTGGAGCCAGGCTTGGGTGGAGCCAATCCCAGGAAAGGAGAAGGGACTCTTCCAGAGCTAGCTTTCCTCCCTGAATCAAAGTGGCTCAGAGAGGCTGGATGAGGCTCGCGCTCCCTAAAACCAAGGGGGAGAACATCCCTGTGGGGACAGGGCTCCGTGTGCAGGCCACAGCTGGCCTTTCCTGGTCGCAGCATCTGTGGCTGCTGGTAACTCACTCCTGGGGGCATTCTTGCCATCGTTAGCCCTGTGCAGTTTCAGCACGAATCTAAGCTGGAACCTTTGCAGTTCCTGAAAAGGCTCATGTGCTTGCTTTCCTGGAAATCAGGAGGGAAGGAACCGGAGAGCAGGACTGGTCTTTCAGAGACCTCCGGATAAGAGTACCTTGGGTAAGTAAGCACTTTTCTGCTTGGGTCTCAGGCTTCTCCCCTGAAAACATGAAAGCACTGGATGTGTGGATATATCCAGGTATGCTCAGAACAAGAGGGTATGGGTTAATGTGGGCAGCTGAATTGAGATCAGAGGTGATTCAGGGAATCATCAGGTGGCTCCCCTATAATCCAAGGCATTTTCCTCCAAAAAGATTTATGTCCAGAATTATTATTCTACTTCACAGATAAGAAAACTGGGTCACAAAGCAATTAGGCAATTATAGGCCATGTGCGGTAGCTCATGCCTGTAATCTTAGCACTTCGGGAGGCTGAGGCAGGAGGATCATTTGAGGCCTGGAGTTTGAGACCAGTCTGGGCAACACAGTGAGATCCTATCTCTACAAAAAATACAAAAATTAGCAGGGCATGGTGGCATGTCCCTGTAGTCCCAGTTACTTGGGAGGCTGAGGCAGGAGGATTGCTTGAGCCCAGGAGTTTGAGATTTCAGTAAGCTGTGATAACACCACTGCACTCTAGCTTGGGCAACAGAGCAAGACCCTGTCTCAAAAAACAAACAGAGCAATTAGGCAATTAGAAGGTGTGGAAATAAATGAAGCCCACTCAAATGAGAACAAGCAAAGGCTATTTATTCAGAGCTCGCTATAGCAAGGGAGTCTGCCACTGTCACTTGCCTTTGGCAGAGACTCAAAGACAGGCAGGCGAGTGGGAAAGCTAATTTATAGTGAAAACAGGGAGGCTTCAGGTGTGCCCTAATTGGAGGTCTTTGACACTGGGAAGCTGGGGTGGTCTTATTGGAAGCAGGGCATCCTATGGGATTGGTTAGGGAGGGTATTTGGCTTACTCCAGTTGATCCTAAGTTATAAGTGGGGGCAAAAATGAGGGAAGCTGTCAGTTGTTGATCAAGTTCAGGGGCTGTTATTTGGCTTTCGGAACCAATTGTGGGTCAGGGTTCTATTTTTAAATATTGTCTGGCCGTTGTCCATTTGTATATTCTGTCCGTCGGAGGTCTTCATGGCCCTGCACCCAAGCAGCTATTAATACCACCCCTGTGGTGGCCTGCTACGGCTGCTCTCCTGCGGCAGGAACACCTTGTCTGACTGCGTCTGCCTAAACGAGGCTGCCCATGGAGGAGCTCTTCCTTTCAGGAGCCCTCGGTGAAGCTGCGCAGAGCTGGATGGCGTCAGCTGGAAACTGAAGGCAGTGCTCCATCTGGCAGCTGTTTCTCCAGCTGCTGCTTCTACACAAAGGAGGTTTGCTCAAAGCGGTGGGAGTTGTTCCTAAGGTGGTGGATTTCGTCACTCTCTAGCTTCGTGATGCTGAGCAGGCTGACTTGCTTCTCTGAGCCTCCGTGTGGAATAGATGCATTGTTCCCGCTTCCTGGCGGAGGGCGACAATGGGGAAGCTGTGTGTCAAAGGGACTGTGAGTGCCCTGGAAGGCTTGGTCCCCAGGTGGGCTTCTGATTTACCCAAACCAGAGTTCCCAAGCTGTACTGTCTCCTCTAGCAAGCTGTTTCCGGCTTTGGGGCATTCATATCACCTCCAGGAGTCTGAGTAGGCTCATGGGTCCATTTGTGTCTGATTTACATACATCTGTACCGACAGGAGAGGGCTGCTACCGATTTCTCGCTTATTCCCCGGGAGCTGGATGTCTGTTATTCAAAGGCAGGGACAGTTTTGATGCGTGTTCCAAAGCTCTTCTGGGACTTCTCAGCCACTTCTGAGATTTCCTCTCCTGCAAGATGGGAGCCACACACAACCAGAAAGGCTGAGAGGGGCAGGAAGGCTGAGCCTCATCCCTGATCAGTACAATGGAGCTGATTATGGTACCTACTGCGTTCGGGCGTAGTGACGAGTGACTGGGGGCATTCAGTACAGTGCCTGGCACACACTCAGTGCTCAGGAAAGGCGGACTGTTATGACCTGCTCTGAGGCTGGGGTAGTATTTACTCCAGAGACGCTGGCCTCTCTCAGGCTCGAGTCCCTGGTCTAGACTAGAGAAATAGAAGTATTCTTGGGTTTCTGGGTGCAGTTATGAGCACCAGAAACAGATAATCTCCTCTCCCTCCCTGATTCATTTTTTCAACAGTTTGGAACCCCTATCATATCAGGCTAGATACTGGGCATACAGAGGTGAACCGGTGTTCTGTGGAGTGTATAGTCCAGAGGGAGCCAGTCACTAAACACAGAGTTACATAAAAATAGTATGAAACATGATGAGCGTCAGAAAGAAAAATGACTGTTCAAAGAGATAGAGCTCAGTTTTGATCATTTTGGGGGAGGCGGGGACACAGTGGGCTTGAAATGACCTTAAGCTGAGACCTCAAGGACAGAAAGGTGCTCGCTCCCCTTTGCCCACTTGGTTCTTCCAATCCTCAAGTATTCCTGAAGCATCTACTCCAGGTCTCCACTGTCGTGGGCACCTTCTGGGATATGAGAAAAATAACAGCATGAGGTCCCTGTCCCCAGTGTGTTTGGGAGGCAAAGCACACCCCAGGGAAAACCGCTGAACAATGCAAGGCAAGAGATAAAGGCAGAGGGGAAGAAGTGATTCAGAGCATAAGCACAGCAAGACTTCTGGGGAGGGAAAGAGGGGTCAGCAGGAGGGTTCCTGGCCCTAGAGAGTGAGAGGGATTTGGCCAGGCAAAGAGGGGGCAGAAGGAGTGGGCTCCAGGGGTACAAGGGACACATCATTTTGGTGGAGGTCAGAGAGAGCTGGTCTGGAGTACTCTCCAGAAATTTTTTTTTTTTTTTTTTGAGACAGAGTCTCACTCTGTTGCCCTGGCTAGAGTGAGTGCCGTGGCATTAGCCTAGCTCACAGCAACCTCAGACTCCTGGGCTCAAGTGATCCTACTGCCTCAGCCTCCCGGGTAGCTGGGACTACAGGCATGCGCCACCATGCCCAGCTAATTTTTTCTATATAGTTTTTTTAGTTGTCCGATTAATTTCTTTCTATTTTTTTTTTTTTTTTTTTAGTAGAGAAGGGGTCTCACTCTTGCTCAGGCTGGTCTTGAACTCCTGAGCTCAAACAATCCGCCCGCCTCGGCCTCCCAGAGTGCTAGGATTACAGGCATGAGCCACCGCGCCCAGCCTCTCCAGAAGTTATTAGTAGAAGACAGCAAGCTCTGGATGTCCGCCAGGCAATGGGGAGCTAGTGAAGATTCCGCAGGAAGTGAGGGAGTAGCATGTTGTTCTGAAGAGGATCCTGCAATGCACAAAGCATGGGTGGACGATGAGGCTGGCCTGGAAGTGATCTGTTGGGCCCACTAGGGTGCACGCAGAACTGCTCCGGCCTTAGGTTCAGCTCCTTTGCTGTTAAACTGCCCATCCTTTGCAAGAAGTAGCCAGGAAGATGTTATCACATAGTGTCAGATCCTTTCCAGCTCTGACTTCAAACTGGTTCCCTAAAAGAGACACACCTTAGGAGTGTTTTAACAGGAAGGAGAGAGAACTGCTGGGGCACAGACCTGGAGGGGTTGCTGCCACGAATTTGGGTAATAAATTTCTGCCGCAGTTCTGACAGTAATTGGCTGTGTGGTTTTGGGCAAGCCAGTTCTCAGCTCTTCCTTTGCAAAGTAAGGTAGGTAGCCTTAGGGCCTCGCTTAGAGCTTGGCACACTGTAAGCACTTAATAAATAGTATTTGCTTATTTATTTATTTAATCATTAATCATTCATTAGTCCTTTCTAAGGATTAATTTAAGGTTCTCAAATGCTTCGAATCTCTAATCTCAGAATTTTGCGTCGTCCCCTATAATCTGGGCCTGATTCATCAGTAGATGTGGGCCTCTCCCAGATTTTCTGTTTGAAAATCTTAGGGTATGTGCCTCTGGGACATTCCTGAATTAGGAACAAAAGCAGTCTAGAATAAAAATGTCTTCATGATTTGGGGAGCTAATAAGAGCCAAGTTTAAGGTAAAATTTTTAAAACAGGCTCATTTCGTAGTGATAGCATTCCTAAAAATTTGTGTGAAATATGGCATTTTCATAAATAGAATTCCATTTTCAGCATCCCGGGGGAGTTTATTCTTTTAAAGAACTCTGCAAGGAAACCCTTTTAAACATTACATCTCAGCTGTTGGTCCACCTGCCATTTCCCAGGTGGGACGGGGAACCCATCCTAGAAAGGAATGCCCCTCTGCTCACGCACATCCGGGTGCTCAGACTCTCACACTTGTGCGGTTTGCACGCACAGACTCCCCTCATGCTCTTGTCCTTATGAGCAAATGCACACTCACATGGGCATACATAGGCCCACACACCCTTGTAGGCAGCCCTGTTCACTTCCAAAGGAGTTGCACCCTTGAACAGAGCATGGGCATCTGTTTCTCCAGGGAGCAGCTGTCGCTTAGCCATTAGAACCTAAGATCCAAGGTCAGAGGCCCCTGAGGCCCCTGCTCACTCAGCCTGCAGAGAAGGCCCTGTTTCTACGTGTCTTATTTGAAAATGTCCCCTCTGACCTGATGGAATGCTAGATTCTGCCACAAATAATCACTCCAAAAGCAAGGCCTGGTGGAAGGACAGGTTGCCATCCATCCCTCTAACAGGGTTTTTTTGAGTGCCCGGCAAGTGCCAGGCACCATGGTAGGGACACAGGGTACCAGCATGCACAAGTCGCTGCTGCTCCTGCTCCTACAGAGTTCACAGTCACTGGGGATCGTTAGTCTTCTATTGCTGCCATAACAAAATTTCCACAAACTAAGAGCCCATTTAGTATTTTACAGCTCTGTAGGTCAGAGGTCCAGTTTGGCTCAGCTGGTTTCTCTGCTTTGGCTCTCACAAGGCTGAAATCAAGGCGGCACCAGCTGGGACCTTCTCAGGCGGCGCTGGGAAGAATCCACTTCTAAGCTCATTCAGACTGTTGACAAAATTCAGTTCCTGGGGTTACAGGAGTGAGGTCCCTGTTTCCTTGCTGGCTGTCAGCTGGGGACCACTCTTAGCCCCTTGCACTTGGGCCCTTACGTTTCCAGAGTCAGCCCTGGTCAGTCAAATCCTTCACATGCGTGGACTCTCTCTGGCTTCCCCTTCTATTGCCTCCAGCTTGAGAAAATTCTCTGCCTTTAAGAGCACATGTGATTAGATTAGATTGAGCTTGCCTGGGTAATCAAGGATACGCTCCCTATTTTAAAAGTCCAGAGCCTTAATCACATCTGCAAAATCCCTTTAGCCACGTACCAAAACATATTCACAGGTTCCAAGGACTAGGGCATAGATGTCTTTTGGGGGAGGTGGGGGGGACATTCTGTCTACCATAGGGACATAGAAAAGTAAACTGGTAATTTTAATAATGCACATTGATAAACGTTAATGGGGGAGGTAGAAAGTTGCAGTGAGGCTGGGCTTGGTGGCACTTGCCTATAACTCCAGCTACTCGGGAGGCTGAGGTGGGAGGATCGCTTGAGTCCAGGAGTTCAAGACAAGCCTGGGCAACATAGCAAGGCCCTGTCATTTGAAAAAAAAAGTTGCAATGAGAGCAAGTAGCAGAGACACCAACCCTTTTGCAAGGAGGTTGGCACGGCACGTGTGGCTTACTAAAGCAGGTTAGCATCTAAGCTGAAATGCGAAGAATGGGCTCTGAATCAGAGTTAAGGTACCCAGACAGAAAGCTTGAAGGGGCTGTGCACTCAGGGCTACATTTGCCAGGCCTTGTGCCATCAGCTTGGGCCTGGATTTCTGAGCAGGGGCATCTTTTTTACTTTTTTTTTTTTTTTTTTTGAGACAGAGTCTCACTCTGTTGCCTGGGCTAGAGTGAGTGCCGTGGCATCAGCCTAGCTCACAGCAACCTCAAACTCCTGGGCTCAAGCGATCCTCCTGCCTCAGCCTCCTGAGTAGCTGGGACTACAGGCATGTGCCACCATGCCCAGCTAATTTTTTCTATATAGTTTTTTAGCTGTCCAATTAATTTCTTTCTATTTTTGGTAGAGACGGGGTCTCGCTCTTGCTCAGGCTGGTCTCGAACTCCTGAGCTCAGAACGATCCGCCCGCCTCGGCCTCCCAGAGTGCTAGGATTACAGGCGTGAGCCACAGCGCCCGGCCTAAAATACTTTCTTATTTTAATTTCCCCAAACCAAGCTTAAGTCAAATTTTCATCCACTTCCTGGCCAGCAACAAAGTCGCTGCTACTTGGCCCTACATTCACTAGTTGTCACCCCCTCCCCAGTGATGAGGGGACTCTGGGAGGGCCCTGGAAGGGGAGAGGGATGTTAATTAGTGCCCCTCCCAGCTGAACATGGGCAAACATTTCTGTCTGTGGGC
>CAUYSK010083507.1:0-35293 GCA_963575035.1 Avahi laniger | reverse complement strand
TGTTCTCTCTGTGGTTATTACAGCAGATTATATTTGTGAAGTGTCTTCTCCTGACGAGTTTAAAATATTCCGTAATTCACTGCGTTTTATGTGTGGGGACCCAGAGGAATAGAAATGTCACGTCGTGACTGAGGGACAGAGTTGATGCCAGAACACAGCTCTCTTAACTTCCTGGGTATTGCTTTATCTTATCGTGCTGCCTGTCAGCATACAGATGACACTCAAATCTGTCTCCCTCTCAATCCTAAATTTGCACTTTTTTTTTTTTTTTTAACTGTGACTGAACCTCAGTGGACAGAGCAGCCGGGGATACCTGGCACTCAGTCACCAACCATCTGAATTCTACATCCTTTGAAGTTTTGCCTCTGCACCTGGAGGCATTTGAGGTGGCCCTCGGGCCATGTGCTTTCCCGCTAATAACTGGTTGATGCTGTACCACCAAAGGTGTCAGCAGCAATAACTCGGCCTAACTTTCAGCTGCTGCCACCGATCCCTCAAGGGTGCGGAAGGTGAATCATCACAGTTAGGTCTGGAAGCTGTAAAAACAAAACCTGTGGTAAGCATGCCCTAATATCTGTCTGCCAAGAAGTCTGAGTTCTTCTAAAGTTCCTTCCCAGTGAAAGCAGTGGCTTCTAGAAAGAAGCCTCTAAAATCTCTCCTGATACACTTATGTAGCACCTTGTGTCTTCATGACTGAGTAGAGCTGTATAAAACTTGTAAAATTTGGAGGCATTTAAAAAGAGTACAGTAAGGATGATTAAATGGCTTTAAAATTAATCATTTAGGACATGCAATATTTAAAGTTGAAGATGCCAGGGTCACTCAGTCCCCAGAAGAGACAGCTAAGAGGAAATACGGTGATCCCTTGCTGGTGGTGTTAGCATGGAGAGTTACACTGTAAGGAATGATAATCAGATAGTCATCCTCCTCCTCTAAATGAGAGGAAGGGAGTGGAAGGAAATGGGTTTAAACTAAAGCATGCGGGATTTAAGTTAGATAAAAGAAAGAATTTCCTAACAATAAGATTCTTAAACCCTAGAATGAGTTATCAAGAGAAGTTTTGGAATCTCCTTATCTAGAGACTTTTAAAAACAGTATAGATTCCCATCTGTCTGGGATGGTTTAGAACAGACAGCAGCCCTAAAAGCCTCTCAGTGGATAAGATTATCTTTTAAGGTTCTTTCTAGCCTCACGATAAACAAGGGGAGTTGAAAGTATTAGCAAATGGCCAATCAGTAAACATCGCAGGAGCAGAAACCACCTTGGCCCTCCAGATAACCAGCCCCTTAATCACCAGTGTGAGGGGCTTGTCCTGAGACCTGCCAAGAAGCTTCCTAAGAAACTCAGGTTTTCTTCCCAGTTTGTTGTTCTGCTATTTATTTTTATGGGGTGTTTCTTATGTGTAGACTGTTTGCGTTTATGTAGTTAGATCTCTTGATCCTTTCCTTTTCAATTCCTTTTTAATGCTAATATTTTAATGCTAAAACATTAACAATTAAATTAGTTTAGTTTTATGAAATGTTTTATCAATTCATAAGGATGGTCACTGTGGTATTTATTTACATTAGCAAAAAATTAGAAACAACCTGAATATTCAAAAGTAGGGGATTGGCCCCAGTAAGTGTGATATGTCCCTATGATGAAATATAGTGGAGCTATTAAAATTCAAAACTTTGAAGAATATTTAATTACCTGGAGAATTGTTTTAAATGAGGGGGGGTTGGGAGAAGCATAGGAAACTATATCCATAGCATGATTCCAACTGTCTTTATACAAGACAATAAAAGTATAAGAATGGAATATCGATATTGGTGGTAGAATAAGAAGGGATTTTGTATTTTCATTTAAAACTTTCTTGAGTCTCAATTTTTCATAATGTATATGAATATCTCACATGATCAGGCTTAAAGTTACAAAATAAATTCAAATCTAAAAAATAGTCACATACCAGCAGGTACAAAACTAGCATTATCATTGTGATCTTACCATTAATTACCTCTCTACTATTTCAAAGGTTATGTGTAAAACATGGGACTGTTAGGTGTATTGTTGCCCTCAGAGGGGCACTGTGTCCACTTTGTAATGCACAGTATGTACCTGTTCTCAATTCGGGGAACCTGAGGCGGGGGGGACGTCATAACATTGAAGAGCTCTCATAACTCTTCTCTGCCATTTGTCCTCCTCCCGACTCGGGGAATGAATCAAAGTTACTGTGCTTCCCAGCCCACACTTCAGTTCTTTCTCCTGACAAAACACTCTCAAATGGAAGTTCTTGTGTTGTTAAGTTTGATGGGACTCTGTTGCATATTTCAAGTGTATATATAGCTTTACCTGCTCAAAACACTTGCCCTCTCTTCTGTGGCTGCAAGAGAAATTAGGTGGTTTAAAGGTACTATTAAAGACCATGCAACCACCCACTTACAGGGTTGTGTGACATACATTAATAATAATGAGTACAGCCTATGTTGGAATTTATCACGGACAGCTTGTGCGTTTGGATTTTACCCAATATCCAGTTCTGCCTTTACCTACACCTGCCCTCCAGCCCCTGCTCACCACCTTACTCTTCCAATTCTGACATTCACGCTCTCTCCCCAGGACTAGTGCCCTGGGCACCTGCCTGGTCTACCCACACTCTGCGTCTTTCCCCTGTGGTCCATCTTCCAGTGACAGCAAGAATGATCTGTCTCACATGCTGGTACCTATCTCACAGGTCACCACCCCCCAGCAGCTCACCCTCACATGTAGGATGAGATGGAAACTCTAGACAGGTTGGGGGCCTCCCCGTGTTCTGAGTCCTGTCTGCTTGTCTCACCGCAACTTCAATTTATTCTCCTGTTGTAAATTCTGTTTCTTTAGTCTATAATTATCCTTCAAAAATGGGGTTGAAGTAAAATTTCTTCTCATTTTCCAAGACCCAGATCGAGTTCCCCACTCCATCCTGTGAAGGTTTCTTTGACTTACTCAAGGAAGCTGCAATCCTCCGTCCTCCCCCGTTACAGACAATCACGATGTAATTATGCATTTGTATAACATTCTCCATCCTGGGACAAGGAGCTCTTTAAGGGCTTAATGTTTACATCCTTGTTGCCTTGTACAGAGCCTGCAACATATTAGCTGAAAAGTAAAATTTCCTTGTTGAATTAATACATTAACTGATAAAATGGCCTAGCATTAAATAGAAATTATATGCTTTTAAGATAAACAGGCAATAACTGGGCTCTGATCATTCGCTAGCAGCAAGTCACACCCTGGACTTGATTTCTCTTGTCTCATGGCTCCTCCTAGAGACTTTGTCCCCTGAGCCTCTCCCTGCTGGACTGCTCCCAAAACATCTTTTCCCAGTTCCCCAAGGATGTACCTTCAGAATGACATGGGGACCCTTGCAAACAAGGAAGGGTTCCACAGGGAGAACAAAGCGGAAGGCACTTAGTCATCTTTCACCTTGCTCACTAGTTGTCTTAATGATGTGGTGAAAATAGAGGAATATGTTGTTTTCTAGAAGAGCAGCTCCCAGACTAATCAAATTTTCAAAAACGGGAGGTCATCATAAGGCAACCAAGTTTTTATTTCACCAAATAAAAGCGTAAACAAACGAAACCCTTCATCTGCTAGAGCCATTGTTTTGTAAAGAAAAGCACATTTAAGTATTAACAGAATAGGAAGGATGTAATTGCAGAACGTAGGAGAGTCCTTTAAACAAATGGAGTGAGATTTCCATGAAGCAAAGTTACATTTCTTTTTCCCACTGTGTTGCTATTTGGAAAACACGTATCTTGGCCCAGTGCAGGAGAACATGCAGTGTGTACCTCTCTCAAGGAAAAGGGGACGGCCTGCCAACAGCAGGACCGTGAAAGGATGGGGGTGAGGGGAGCAAGGAATGTCTCCCCACCACTCACAAGTGACCTTGTGGAACCACCAATTGCCAGAAGGAAGACAAAACGCACTCTGTCCTCCTTCTGACGTTTCCACTGCTAAGAATTGCTTTTGGATTGAGTAAGGGGAACCTATTTCTTGAAAGCTGAATTCAAGCTGTTATTTAAGAATTTCTATAATAAAAGTATCGACAGATGACAGTAACACTTTTAACTGTGAGAAAAAGAGCACTTTAAGTGCATTCTGTCATCTTGGTTATGCACTGAAATCTGTCGATGGTGGAGTGGGTGGGAAGGTAATGTTTGCCTTGGCATGGCAGCCGTCAACTTAGAAATAATTATGTCCGCCTGCGGTTTGTCATTTGTTGATTTTGGCTGTGGGTGGTCCACAGCAGTCCATATTTCTTGTGCGTGTCATTTCAGCCACAAGTACCCCTAAAGGGGCAGCTGTGGGCACCTCGGTATTAATAGAGCCCCAGCGACCAACTTTTACGGTGTTGCTTGGCTTCTGTTGGTACCATCTCCCACTGACATCGAGTGTTCGACATCCTTGGTCACAGACCAGTGTTCGGGTGATTTTTATTCTCATAATTGAAAAGCATCTCAGAAAAGTAGGAATCTGTCTCATTGTTCATATTAGGTAAGTTTTGTCATTTTGAGAGAAAATGAATATTCAGTTTTAATATCTCTAACATGGAGTCATTTAAAAAATATCAGTGAAAGTGCAAGTAGTTCCGCCTTCAGCCTGGCATTGTACGTTTTAACACATCTATATATTAAAGTCATATAAATTACCACACACAATGACAGTTGTTCTGTATGGGGCCTCCTTTCTCCAGTGGATGAATTTACCAAACACTGCAGGGGGACAGATCCTTCCAAGTTTTGAGTGATGGTCTATAGAATCCAAAAAGCAGCTTTGTCCGCGGCAGATTGTGATATTGTCCACAGGGTTCGTGTTTATTGACTGGTCACTGCATTGACGTGAAATTAGGAAACTGGCTTCAGAGGCTGGAGAGTTTTCCGACTTGTGTACGTATCCCTGTACTTCAGGTTTACCCCTGGAGAAAATAACCTGTAGTCAGAGGAACTTCAAAGTTCATTTGAAGTTTTCCTTTGAAGATCCTGGAGATGGTCTTCTCGGAACCTTAAACTTCACTGTAAGCCAGTCATTTAATCTGGGGGAAGGGGTGCTTTGTTAGGTTATAATCACGTGCCATATAATTCACCCATTTACTTTTTTTTTTTTTTTTTTTTTTGAGACAGAGTCTCACTGTGTTGCCCGGGCTAGAGTGAGTGCCATGGCATCAGCCTAGCTCACAGCAACCTCAAACTCCTGGGCTCAAGCAACCCTCCTGCCTCAGCCTCCCGAGTAGCTGGGACTACAGGCATGCACCACCATGCTCGGCTAATTTTTTCTATATATTTTTAGTTGTCCAATTAATTTCTTTCCGGTCTCGCTCTTGCTCAGGCTGGTCTCGAACTCCTGAGCTCAAACAATTCACCCGCCTAGGCCTCCCAGAGAGCTAGGATTACAGGCGTGAGCCACTGCGCCCGGCCTAATTCACCCATTTAAGTGCACAATTCAGTGCTTCTTAGTATATTCACAGAATTGTGCAAGCCTCACCGTAATCAATTTTAGGATATTTTATCTCCCCCAAAAGAAACTCTGTACCCTTTAGCAGTCATTCCCCACATACCCCAATCCCCTACCCAGCCTTAGACAACCACTAATCTACTTCCTATCTCTCTGTATTTGTTTATTCTATCTATTTAATATAAATGAAAATGTATACCATATGTTTTTTGGGGACTGGCTTCTTTCACTTAGCAAAGTATTTTCAAGGTTCTTCCATGTCGTCACATGTATCAGTGGTTGATGGGAGTCTTAGTGCTGGGAGACGTGAGATGAGGAGGCCAGGAGGCTGAAGTAGAGGCTTAGAGGCAAAAGAGAAAGAGGACAGTGTGTGGGCTTTTTTTTTTTCCATTTAAAATTAATGTCTCCACTTTACAGGAAATTTAGGGAAAATAAAAAAGAGAAAAGACTCCTCTTCCTCATAATCCCATAACCATAACACAACCACTTTGTTTTTATACATTTCCTTCAGCTTTTTATTCTATATATTTTGCCTGGTTTGTATAAATCTTGTTTCCTGCTTTTCTTTAATATATCATCATCAATTTTCAACCTTGTTACAGTCTTCACAACCCTCATTTTTTTTTTTTGCACTGACTTGGGAGTACAACCATCATTTTTAATGGCTTTATAATACTCCAAGTGGAGACAACAGAATTTAATTAGTTTTCTTTAGTGCGATGGAGTTTTATGGTAAAAAGAAAGAAGATATATTAAGAGTGTAACAATAAAAAGAACCAAACCAAGAAAATTAAGAAAGGTTTTAGAACAAAATTGCTTCTAATTTTTCAAGGGTTAGACATACCACCATGCGTGAGCACAAAGCACAATGAAGACTGAGCATATATAATGAATGTTAGTTTCATAATCAAATAATTTAATATGATACATTTAACGATATGCAAAATTTTAATAGCCTGGTATGGTAAGTAGACATAAATAATAAATGTTGACATAGGTAACCCATAATGGAATTAGGGATACTTTTACATAGCCAAACAAAATTCTCAAAGTTCCTCTTCTCTTAGTTTTCTAGTACTATACTTATAATCATTGTCAATATCAGTATTACCCTGATACTTGTCTTATCTGGCAGTACTGGAACATATCTCCCCCAAAGTGAAACTTCTTGTATTAATATTTATGTATTAATATTAAAATTCATAAAATACAGTGAAATACAGTATTAAGAACACAGAGGTAATTTAGAGTTCCTGATTTCAAGTAACCTTAGAGATAAGTATCTCATTTATTCATTTATTCATTTGTTCATCGATTTATTAAAAGAATAATAGGAAATAAGGCTAAAGAAGTGAGTTGGGGAAGGGTTGGGACGTGCCTCCATATCAGGGTAAAGGGTTTGAACTTGATGTCAGAGGCAATAGGAAGCCAACAGAGATCTCTCGGCAAGGTTTACATATACATACATATTTATAAATGTTTTAGAAATGACATACTGAACACCCTGTGGAAAATGGACTGGAGTCCAAGAGATCTGTAGCAAGACATCGAGTCAGTAGGAGACTGCTGGAAAATGCCAGAGAGAAGAACACAAGGGTCTGCTAGAAGGCACTGGCAGTAGGAAGGAATTGAGAGAAAAAGAGAGAACCCCTGCGTCCGTTAGGAGATTGGCTCTATACTGCAGTTAGCTGCAAAGGAGGAAGAAGAGGAGTAGAGAATCAGATAAATTCTCTTTTTACTTGAATTTGAGAAGTTTCAGGACACACTGGTGGAGGGGTCTTATTTTTAGGTAGTAGATTAAAATGGAGATATTGAGAAATAATCCCTTTTAAACATTAAGAAAGAAGAGGCAGAACTGAAGACACCCTTGTCCTGCCAGCAATGTTTCGGAAAGTGTGGAATGCTAGACGGTGCTCAGCTGAACCAAATTGACCAAGAGAGGATCCAAAAATGGACCTTAGCAAGAGGAGTTTAAGAATGTTCTTTGATATTAAACCCAGCCATTCAAAATAATTACTGCTGGGCACTGTTCCAAGCACTTCACCATAGACTATCTCATTTCCACAATCCTGTGATGTATTCTCTATAATTATCTCCACTTCACAGATGAGAAAACAGGTTTGGAAGACTGAGGAACATGGAAGTCCACCAGGTCATCAGAGATACCTGGGGATGAAAGCAGGTAGAGGCCACAGCCCATTCATGGCCTCACCACACTGAGTAACGGGTCAGAGAGTATGCAGGACTTGAGGAAACAGAGACAGCAAGTGTTGACATTCCTTCCAAGACATGGTGGGTGGGGCGACAGAGGCTAGGAAGGATATCCGAGGAAGGATAGAAGATACTTGAGCTGTGTTGATGTCTGAGTACTGGAGAGAGGTTGGGGAGGGACAGAAGGCTAGTTTTGATTGTTTGCTGGTCGCTGTAGGTGGCTGATGTGTTCACGTACTGCATGCGGCTGAGAGGGAGGTGCTGTAGCATCTGCAGTTTGATAGCAGTGTAAAATCTGGAATCACTGCCACGGGAAATGTAGATGAAAGCTGTGAAAGAAAAAAGTAAAATTATTACCGAGTAGTCCCGAGGCAGGAGAAAAATGAATTGGAGGTTGGATCTACAGCAATATCAGCATGGTGGAGGGTCTGGCAGAATAGCTGTAAAGGAAAGAAAGTAGGTAGCTTCAGTGAGAGGGAGAGGAGGTTTGTTCACTTAATTGTGTTATTTTTTAACAAGGCTGGAAGAACAAGCTCTTTAAGTAGCAAAGTGGAGGCAGGAAAATGCTAGAACAACCTCCAGGCCTAGAGATGATAATAATAGCTAATTTTAATTGAGCATTAAATGATATATTGGATCTGTTTTATACCCTTTGCAAGTCTATGAAATAAGAACTATGTAAGAGTTAAAGGGGAGAATACACATCTCCCATGTGTAAGGACCACCAGCAAAGCCAAGTTTCAGTTAAAATATTGCAGGAAAGGTTTTAGCAAAGAGAAAAGAAATGCAATTTTAGAGTTAGAAGAAAAAGAGTGGGTAGTCCATAGGTCAGTGTCTCCCATACTCACCTGAACTAGGTTTCAGCTGGGGTCCCTGGTGAAAATACAGATTCTGATTCTGGAAATTCTGATCCAAAGTGTGAGTGGGCCCCAGAATCGTTGTCAAATAAGCTTTTCATGAATATCGTTGCCAGGTCAGAAACCGGGTGAGCAGAAGAGCATGCTGGAAATGAGGGTGGGATGAGAGGGCGAGGAGGGGGAGAGCCAGTACCTGGGTGAGCCTAAAAGGATGGAGGGGATCCTCTGTCCTATGCTCAGAGGGAAGGGGCTCCAAGTCTCTGATCTGGCAGAAGCCCATCAGATGACTGGAGACTGGTCCTCACCCCGCCAGCTCCAGCAGCTGAGTGGGGTCTCCTGGCTCGTATCTTTCACAGATGGCATGCGAGCCCACAGAACTTTGAGTCTCTCTAATCAGTTTTGATGTCAAGGTCAGGCATCACAATGGTGTAATCCAATCATAGGGTTAAAATATATCCTTATCATAATCATCACCCTCACCCCCCAAAAACAACATATACCTGCGGGCAGATATCTAAAATCCTTTGCTGGGGGATTAAGGGTCCACCACACTCTCACAGTTATAACAGATTTAAAATGCAGGAAAGAGAGGATGCATTGAAATTCATTCACAGTACAGTGTATCCATCAATCAACCGGTGTAAACTGCAGATCTTAGTGCCCTGAACAGGCAGTCTGAACAAAGGGATTCGAGCCCACTGGAGGCCCGGGTACTGGGTATCTGGTGTCAGCCACCTCCCCCCGGGGAAGAGAGGTGGAAGGGCAAAAGGAAGAAGGTTTCGAGTATGCATAATTTTTCTTCATTTTACTTAAGAAGGACCAGGCTGGGCTGTTTGCATTCAGAAGAGAAAAGCCAAATGAGAGCTCCATGCTGGGGTGTTCTGCGGGCAGAGCCCAGCCAGGTGCAGCTTCTCGGGAGTGCAGCTGCAGCATGTTTGCAGGGCTGGAAGGTAGTAGAAAAAAGACATGATTGGAGGGGGAAAAAAAGGAGAAAAGAACTGTCTTTGGGTACTTTGAAAGCAGCTGATGATAGACTCTAGTGAAGGGTTATCAGTGAATCCCTTCAAAGTCTTGAAGCAGGAAGCCATGAAAGAACTTCTGAGAAAAAATGTGGAGGGGAGTTTGAGAGGGCTAAGTACCGATTCTCATAGACTTTGATTGAAAAATTGTAGTGAATTTGAAGCAGATGAGCAGCGGTGGTTCTCAAAGGCTCCATAATTCAGCCAGTTCACTACAAATTTACTGAACCACCTCTGATTTTACTTCGAATCCCTGCCACCGCCAAAAATGTTAGAGGCAATCAAATACACAGTTCTAATTTATGGATGCTATATTGACAGACAGATTCCTCTTCCTGGAGCTTCACAGGTTGGGCCTCCAGTGAATCTGGGCATTTGAAAAACGTAACTAAATGAAATCTGTGCATGAACACTGAATCTGTAGGGATGCATTCAGAATGTACCCAAGTTTCATGATTATGGTGAAGTCTAATATTTTAAAATTGGGTTTTTTTTTTTTTTAAGGCAAACGCAGACTCTGATTTTAACAGGTATACTAGCGAAGAGAAGATATCAACTATTATTTTATATTGTAATTTAAAAATACAGTTTCACCAATGACTTCCATATTATCCCACACTCTGTAGCAAAATGTGGCTGATTCTGTACTTACTGTGCACAATCCTAGAAATTGGCAAAGAAAAAGAGGCAGCATTTTATATCCTTGCAGTGATTTAACTTAGCAGTTATTAGAGGGAGAGCTCATATTATTTGGATCCTTTTACCTGAAAAAAATACATGTGGACATCTATTTACCTATGGTACATTATACTCACAACATTCAAAATTAAATTTTTGTCAGAATGACAAGTGCTGTTCACATTTGTCTTCTTCAGTCCTTACTAATCAAAATCAAGTGTTCCAAAGTAGATCTGCTAATTACAGATGTCCCTAAGTAGTACCTTCCTCAAAGGGCTGTGCTCAAAGTAGTAATGCCAAAGACTTGGAAGGTTGAAAGATACTGTATATTCATGGCTTGCATATATATAATAGTTTGTCTCTCTTTATTCTACCCATTCTGCTTCTCATCTTCTCCATTCCTTTGTACTGTCTTAGGTTAATCCTCTGTGCAGAATTAATGCCAGTCTTCCCATCACCATCACTTATGCTTTAGCTTCATGTCCTTTCCCTTTGAATCTAGTGAATTCCCATCCAAAAAACACCAATGGGGAGTGGTATGTATTGGGAAGGCAGTTAACTTAATGAACCTGTTTCTGAAAACCTCAGAAAACTGTTAACAATGTGTTTATTTCCCGTGTTGGGGAAGCCTAAAGTTGATGTGTAGGAAGGGAGTTTCATACGACGTCCAACAAAAAATAATAGAGATGCACAAAACAGAACAAAAGTGACTACGTATTTCCTGTTTCGACCTTCCTTAACTGTCCTTCACCTTCTCCTTTTTTCTTCTTTTTGCTTTAAAACTTTTTTAAATTTTAAACTAACGGAAAAGTTTAAAAAATAGCACAATTCCCATGTACATTTCACTCAGTTCCCCGTAATGTTAAGATAGCAGGTAACTATGGTACAAGGACCCAAACTAAGAAGTTAACATTGGTACAAAACTATTAACTAACCTACAAACCTTATTTGAATTTCACCAGTTTTTCCATTAAGGTCCTTTTTCTGTTTCAGGATCCCACATTGCATTATTTGTCATGTCTCCTTGGTCTCCTGTGCTCTGTGACAGTTCTCAGTCTTTCCTTTCATAACCTTGACACTTCCAAATGTAGTGTTAGTTATTTTGTAAAGTGTGCTTCCATCTGGATTTTTCTGATGATTTCACATGATCAGATTGAGGTTATGCATTTTGGGCTAGAATGCTGTAGAAACGATGTGCCTTTCTTAGGGGGTGCGTGGTATCAATATGTCTTATAAATGGAGATGCCGATCTTGATCATTTCATTAAGGCAAGTCTGCTGGGTTTCTTCAAAATAAATATCTCTTGAGACTATGCAAGTATACTGTTTCTGTTCAGACTCTCATCCACTGCTTTTAGCATCCATTGGTAGTTCTTGTCAGCAGCAGTTATTACTGTGGTGTGTCAGTGGTGATTTCCTGTTTCACTCGTTTTTTCTACATTGATTAATTGGAATTCTTCTCTAAGGAAGAGCTGTCTGTTCTCCCCCTCCTAATTTATTTATTCTGTTATTTATATCATTATAGACTCATGGATATTTATTTTAGTCTATGTGCTGGAATCTGTTCCTATCGTTGTTAGTTTATTGCTCATATTGTTCCAGCTTTGACTATTGGGAGTTTTTTTAGGATAGCTCCCCTTTAACTCGTCCAGACCTTATTTTAGAACTTTCTCCCTTTTTGGCACTGTGAGATGCTGTAGGTTTATCTCATATTTTCCCCACCGCAGCCCAGGAATCGACCACGTTTCCAAGGAGGCACCTGATTCCTTTTATTGCAGAATCCTATTCATAAACCAAGATTTGGGCTCTAGGAGTGCTCATTGCTTGGGTATCATTGTTCTAGACCCTCTCAGCAGACAGAACTTGGAGATGCTATAAACATAGACATACATATAGACTAACCCACGCACACACATATCTACATTTACTCCTAAATCTATCTGTATGCATACTAAAAAACCATGATTTTGTACTAATAACTCCTCTTCCAATCCAACACCACAGTGTTCATTCTAGCCTCTTCCCCCTCTCCTTATTTGTACCTTCTTCGTACAGTAAGAAAGCTGGCTTTTATTAGCTACAATATCTTTACTTATTTGTTCAACCCTAATATATTCCTAAAGTTTTTCAGAATCACTAACCCGTACCCTTGTACTACCAGAGTACAGTCTTTCTGTACAATTCTTTTTCCTTTAGCCTTATAGTATTGCATCAAAATACTGTTTTCCAATGTTACTTAGGTTAGTTCTTTTCTTCCCCAAGTCCTTCATGTGGCTATGTTAGTTATTTGTAGTATAATTAAGTTCATTTGGGGTTTCCCCCATCTTGGTTGATTGTTTTCAATGTGCATATGGTAAAATTCACTCTTTGCTGTTTACAGTTCTGTGGGTTTTGGCAAATGCAAAGAGTCATGTAACCATGGTGATGACGCAGAGCAGTTCCAACCCCAGATCTTCCCCACTCTCCCTTCCCCTGACCATCTCTGATCCCTGTAGTTTCATCTTTTCCAGTATGTCAGAAATGGAATCAGACAATAGGTAGCCTTTTGGTTATGGCTTCTTTCATTAGCAGGATGCACTTGAGTTTCATCTATGTTGTTGTGAGTAGTATACCACTGTATGGATGTGTATAATTTGTGATGCTTGCCCATGTGTCCGATGTTTATATTCATAAAATTGCCCACTGGATTGATGCTTGTTGAATTGCTTCTTGGGACTCTGAAACTGTGACTTGAAACTGTGATTTTTATCTTCCTTTAGCTCGTTTTGTCTTATTTACTTTGGTTATTTGCTACAACCATCAATCATTTTAACATTCTGAGGAGGGTTAGAACCAACCCTTAATTATTTTTGGTAAGATTGACAGAGAGAGTATGGATAATTGAAATCTTCACATAATCCATAAGCCTTGTAATAGCCACTTCTTCTTCACCCAACTACTTAAAGGTAGCAAAATTGACTCATTTTAAGTTTTATATCCTTTCCCTTCCTTTACTCATCCTCTGGTAGAAGCACTAATGAGTCCTCAGGTGACCATAAAAATGGAAAGACAGAGAAAAAGGGGAAGCACAGGATGTAAGTAATCTACATAGTAGATAAAAAGCCTCTGAGTCACTGAGAATTGATTGCCCTCTAGTAAAATAGATCTGAGCAGGGATTATGTGCCTTTGACTTATTTTTGATTCCCATGTAATGCTTGGTACTTGTTGATTCAATGACTTATGGTCAATCCTGAAAGTCCACCTAAAATAATATATTCCTACTCAGAAAATGCTAACCTCCCAACTCTGTTGTCCTTCCCAGCTATCTATATGCTGTTCACTACAAAGCATGAGGTTAATTTGTGGTACTGGGAGAACTTGAATTGCATTAAAGCAGGTATTTGTAAATTACAACCGTGGATACGCACACCTGATAGTCTTTTGGGAATCTGTGCACTCCTAGAAATTATATATACTAATGTAATTATAAAAATTTCCTTTCCTGGGAGGGAGGACCATAATTTCAATCAGATTTCAAAAGTGTAAAACAAAATTAGCAAGATCATCTACACGACACCTCTAATATTGACCTGGTGACTCTGAGAGCCCTCATACCCTGGTTCTGAGAGATGTTCCTTTGGACTTGAGAAGCATTTGCTAGACTGTAAATTCCTTAAGAGAAAATATTGAATTTTGTTTAAAATATGTCTAGCACCTAACACAGAGCCTGATTTTAAATAGGTGTTTAATAAATACTTCCCGAATTAATTCAATATTTTAAGCTACTGATAGGACTTTGTAGTCCGCTGATACAGTAAGAAATCTGATTAGTTTATGTAATTTGTGGGATACATAATTTAGTTTGCAGGAAACCATAAGCTTTGTCATAACATGTATTAGTTAATTAGCCAATAAATCACCAAATGCCTGTGACTTTATGCATATTCTTTCTAATACTTTTTATACTCACACCATGTGCCTTCATTTCCTAAATCCCTGCAGTTTGCACTGGTAGGAAATAAGGACATATTGTCCCCTCTCTATTTTGCTACCTAAGGGAAGGAGGGTTCAACTGATTTTGAAAAGATGACTATGCAGTATGAAATCTTGACAAAAATGTTTTTTAATGTTTTAAACTTTGGACACGAAGTCTAAACTGCAAAACTGTGTTATTATGTAGAATTGACTGTTCTGGTTCTGTTTGTTTATAAATTCCTGTAGAGGGCTTTCTGAAGAAAACACTGGTAATTCTATGTTTGGTGTTGAAAACAATGGACTCAGCCTGAGTTTTAGAAGTCTGGTGTGATCCTACTTCATCTACAAAGTGGTACCCAACAACCCTAGCCCACACTAATCTCTCTTTTATATCAGACGATGGCACCATTGAAAGGTAGCATGTCCCTGTTTTGTATATGTCAGTTCTGACCCCCTGCTTCAACGCTAGCTGAGGGCTAAGCCAGTAGGTAGCAGTCAATAAAAATCTCAGTGAATTATACCTATTTAAGGTAGCTATATTAATTAAAATGCATATATACATATATAAAAATACATAGGTACTTAGACTAAACCAACATTTTGCAAACTGAGATCTCACAGACTGAATTTGACTCCTCTATACCTTATGTTTGGGTCAAAGACTATTATTATTTTTTTTAATCTGAGTCAATATTTAAAAATAAAGATATTTTGCAAAAATAAATTTCTTCACTTAATTTTTTTTATATTTTTGAATCTGGTAGAAATGACTGGCTCATTTCTTTCCCTGTAAATCTGAAATGCTTGCTTGAATTTAAGTTTTACCATAGGCTTTCATATTTTCTAAAAATTCCTTTTAAAACTCTAGATTTGTAATCTAGAGTTTTATAAAACTGGAATGCTGTCTTTCACCTGTGAAAATGTTCCACAAAACTGGCATTGAGCTGTTTTTCTGGGAAAATTGATGGATTTATGCTGCTCTGTCCACGTATTCTTGGCAAGGGCCCTTTTGACCGCTGGCACGTATTTGTAAGACTGTCTGGGGTTGGGAGTAGAGCCTGTGGTTATGGAATAGGTCCAAGTTAACTGGCCCACACAGGGGAGCCAACCCGTGACCTTGAGCCCATTACCACAGGGTTTCTAACCAATTGAGCTAAATAATTGAGTAATTGTTTCTTAACAATCTGATCAAATCAGATGGCATATAATAAGAGTCTGTCTGTGAATAAGGGTGACAATGTCAGTGAACAAGGGAGCTTAAGATAATGGAAAAGTTATCAAGTCCTCAGATTGGTTGGCATATTATATTTGGCCAAGTAGTCACTAAATTGGACTTTGCTATTATAGCTAATTGCATATCTGGGGCAACTGGAACTTAAAAAACTAAACTTTTATTGAGTAGGGTTCCTTTTGAAGGATTCAGAATTTTGGTTAATAATTGACAACATATGTACAAACAGTTGGAGAACATAGAGGGATGGAAAGAACTTTGTACTGAATTGAGGGATTTAGTCCCAACTACTAGTGTGACCTTAGGCAGGTCCCTTGACTTTCTGAGCTTTGGGAGGGATTAGATAAACCTGATCTCAAAGATCCCTACAGCCCTCAGAAATTTTCTATAACTCCATGATTTTTGAACCAATAAAAATATTTTGCATACAAATCTCTTTATATCTTAATAACTAAAAATGAAAATGGATTATTTTTGACAGAAGTAGATAATTAAATAAACAATACTTCAAAAGCACTTACTGAACAAACTTATTTTTGATATATATTGATGCTTGCATAAAATCAATATATAATATGCACAATTTCACACAGAAATCCAATGCAAATCCAATACATAAATAAATACATAAACCATAGCTTTATGTATTACATGATTCGTTCTTAATCGCATTTTGTATTTCAAAGCACTTATGAATTACCCTAAAAATTTTGCCTTTTTATCAAATAAACATTGTTTTAGATGCAACATATTAATGAATTGCTTTGTAATTATTATTCATGAATCTTCAGATTTGGATCCATTGATATGGTCTTTTTAGAACTGCCTCTCCTCCCCTAACTTGCTAAATTTACATTAAATACTTTAAGCTCAGGCATTCCTTACCAAATTGTTCATTTTTCTGGTTCTTCTTTCTTTTCTTTCTTCACTAATACACTCAAATATTACTTTTATAAAACTGAGATAATGGTTGGATTTATTGTTCTTGTATCCAAACTGACTCTTCCGTCACTGAATTGCCTGGATTAGTGAGCACACAGAGCTCAGTAAGATGGGTCCTAGAGAGTTTTAGGGTTGGTGCAAAATGAATGACAACAGCTTAGTCACACTTGAAAAAATATATTGGCTTGGGTTTCCAAATAACCTTCCAAAATGAAAAACACAAATACTGTGGGTTTCTACAGAATCAAATATAACTGTAATGTTTGTAAAAAAGATTAGTTATTGGAAGTCACTTCAATATTAGGTGGTGAAGTTTAGAAATACTAAAAATGGGGAGACCAGAAGCATTAAATCCCAAGCCAAATACAGGTTGCAGATGCTGTGGGTGCTGGTTGCCAATCCCACCACCATCTGAGTTATGCGGCTGGTGCACCCAGCACCAGCCCTCCAGGGCCATTTGGAGACCCAGGCTGCCGGTTTCTATGCATTGTGGCAGATGGTGGGATACCTCTGTCATCTGAATAAGCACTTAGCTGAGCAAAAGTTTTTAATATCATTTTTTTATTTGATGTCATCCAAACTTGATCTGATTTTTAAAAATAGCCCGAGAGATAAAGAAACACCCTCTGGTGAATTTACTTGGTTTAGAATCACCCACATTTTTTTTAAAGATATGCTCCCCAAAGACCCCATCTGGAATGTTTCACTCAGAGGCTCAGATCTCTGATTTATGTAATCATGGGCTGTATAGGATTGTGCATTTCATTACATATACACAGAATTCCTAGCCTTGGTTTCTTTTGTTATTCTGTGAGAACACTGGCAGCCATTTTGAACTATAGAGCAGTATTAGGAAACTGCAGGAATTATTCATCTGTGGTACTGAAGAAAGGAAAAATTAGCCATGGGTACAGGAAAGGGAGGAACAAGAAAATACACTTACATAGCAGAATAGTAGTTTCACAGTCTAGTGGACAAGCAAATAGGAGCCTGATGCTTTGGACAGACTATAAATCAATTTCTGATTTCTTTGGTCAAATTGTAAATCATCACTGTGCAAAGCTATGACATATTTCCAGGTGAAAGCAGTACTTTTGTGATTGTGTGTTATTTGTAATAGCTCTTTCTGAATTACAGGTGATTAGAAAACCTTGTCAGAAATCAAGTTGTTATTGCTGTTGTTTAATCCCAGTTATATTTGCTCTAAATGTTAGACTGCTGGAGAATGGGATTATATCTACTTTTATAAAATTATATTAAAATCCCATGGGAAATCTTCTATGAAAAAATAACTTTGTCCGTGCCCCTCTGAACAAAGGGGAGCACTGCTGATCAGAGTAGTCCCTGAGTGACGGTCACTCTAGGCTGAGCTCCTTTGGGATAAGGTTTTGTAGGACCTGTAGGATTCCTAGAATATTCAATTTGCAGTTGGTAACTTTATCTTACTCATAGGTCCCAAATTTCTAAACTTCAAGGAGAAGCCAAGGAAAGGGGTGGGGGGCGGTTCTAAACTTTTAAAAAATAAGCGGAGACCCTTGCAGGCAACACAGACTTGACAAATTTCCCAAGACTTGTGACTTTTTGACCCTGGAAGAGTCAAAGTATGCAGAATTTCATTTGAGACATTCAGGATATAGATACTTCTTTCCTCTCAGCCTATTTGTAGTTGAGAATCAATTCCATTTTATGGCCTCATCTTCAAGGACTTATAGAATAAAAAGAGATATTAGTTAACTTTAAATCTAACATAAAAATATTGAAATCTGATCCCTTGCCTTACAAACTAAGTTAGGGCTTATATATCTATTTTTGTAATTACCTCTTTCTCCAAAAGAACTCTTCTATGAAAGAATACAGACGGAGGTATCATTATTTAGAATTCTTTTAAGGGCAGGATGAAATCTAATGACAAAGATGAGTAGTGTCAAAACTTTAGAAAGTGCAGCAACTACCTCACACATATCTTTGTTTGAAACCTAAGATTAAGGAGGCCATAATTTCTGAAACTCTGAAATTAAAGGTCTGAGATAGACACCAGGTTTTTAATAGAAGACATCTTACAGATTAATCATCTTTAATGATGGCTTTGGGTTTAAATTTCATTCTAGAATTTGGCCTGGCATTTTTGAAAACAGAATGTTTGTACAACATGAAAGAATCGGTCATCATGAGGTATAAACCTAAGGTGACCCAGTGCCCCTGTGGCACTGGGAATGCTAGGTGTTCGTTACCTTTATTAGGTGAGTAACTGTACCCCATTTGGTCTTGCTGCGGCTGTAGACATGCTGGGCTGTGGCTAGCTTGTAATTACCACATCTAAACTAAGCTAGTATGGTGATTTGTGGGTTCATAGGGAATGTATCTTCTAGCTTAGGAGCTTTATGGTAAAATAACATGATGAGTTAGGAGGGACCACTGAGTTCTTCTAAGATAAAGAATGTGCAGAGAGGAGAAAACAGGTATCTTCCCTGATATCCTAAGCCCACGTTTAATTCAGTTCAACAATAAGTGTTGGGTTTTTACTAGGCATCATGCACTAAGAAAGAGGGTAGAAACAAAATTTACCTAATATACAGTGTTATTAGCACCTAGTGGAGGATCTGGTACAAAGAAGGTGCTTGACAAGCATTTAAGTATTTGTTGAATAAATGCATGAATGTGTGCGTGCATAAACAACAAAAATATATAACGATCCAGCCCCTGAGCAGCTCATAGTTAAGCAAAGATTAAAATGATGCCCTACCTTCTAAACAGCTGCTAACATCAGCACAAACCCTCATCTCCACATTCTTTCCCTGAACAGAGTTTCCATCCAATCTTGACTACAGATTGATATGCCCACACAAGTTTGTTTTGTTTAGTGAAAATGTCATATACATCATAAAATTAAATGTAAGTTTTAGTGAATTGAGACAGACATTTCAGAAGTTAATCCCCAACAATTCTCCCTTATTCAAAATTACTTTCACAGGAAAAAGAAGTTTAAGAACCAAAGTTGAGAGCTTTTACCTTTTAAGAATAGTTTCAAACTTAGTATCACTTGTTAAGAATCAATATAAGAATTCTTTTCCATTGTTTAAGGCTCTCTTACCAACTCTATCATGCATTAATTATTTTTGCTTCTTTTGTATTTATACAATAAATGCTTGACAAAAAAAGCCACATAATTTAAGATTTTTATGGCACAATGGAAAAATTTCTTACCCCCAGGGGTAAAAAAATTCTGTGATGTTCCTCATTGTCTTTTGAGGGAAGATTGTGTGTACTAATAGAAGGAAGAATATGAAAGGGGAAAAAAGGCCTAGTATAACTAATGTATGTGATATGCAGAAGGTTTAGAATATATAGAACATAAAAGAACATTACATGAACTATAGAAGGTTAATGCTGTGTGTTCTTAATTTTAAATTTCAGATAAATATGATTTCAGCTTTGATCCTACATGGACTAATTCTTTTGTCACTCAACTAATTAATTCAGTATGCTAGAGAAAAGATGCTAATTTGGGCATCAAAGAAGCGATAATTTTTTTTTGTTTAATCAGAGTTATAAAGATAAGTTTTACTCCCATTAGACTGGGACTGGAACTCAGTCATTTTATTCTTATTTAGTACAAGTGAATTCCATAGTAAAAGTGCTCTGTTTCTCTTAACATCTGAGATGGAGCTGTAGGATTCAGGTCCTTTGCACAGTCATTATAAAAAAAAAAAAATGAGTCATTTCTTCATGCTGTCCATTTATTCTTTACACATAACAAAGTAGTCACCATCATCTTTTCTTTTTGATAATGGAGTATTATCTGTGCAAATTGCATGCATGTTAATTCGCGCTGTGGAATGTGAGTTGTATTTGACGTTGTGTTTAGAGACTACCGATGAGGCCTCCAGCTTCCACAGAACTTTCAGTTAGCCTTCCCTGGGTCCGACTTGTTTGACATGAGTCAGTTTTTCCCTTTCCAGGCAGTTTGCAGAGATGACACCACCTGTCTGTGAGTGGTGAGTTGAGAGCTATTTCCTGTGGGGACCGTTTCCTTCTGCAGGAGCAAGTTGTGGTCAGTGTGGAGTGAGCGGGCGCAGGCTGGGCCTGGGAAGGAGAAGACAACCGTGCAACCTCTCACAGCTGATAGAAAAAAATTTAGAAATCAGGGGTGATTTGGTCTCAAAACACTCTTTCTGTTCCCAGTTTTCCAGTTTCCGGGGCAAAGGAGGTAGAGAAAAGGGAAGGAGAGAGGAAGAAGGGGGTGTTGTGGGTTCGCAAAGGAGAAGGGAGGATCTGGCTGCTGCCTGAAGTCGGAATTCCAGCCACGGGATCTGTTTGAGCTGCTACCGGGGTTTTACATACAGGCCATCAGTTGTGTTGTTTACTCATCCAGCCTTCAGAAAAGCCCAAAGATCCACTTAAAAATAATAATAATAAAAAAGAGAAGACATACATTCTACTGCTTTGAAAGTAAGTAAACATTTAATAAAAAGAAAAGCCTCTTTAACTATTAAGAAAACATAAAAATGCAAAAAGACCTGTTTCTGTAGTGCTCCTGTTAAATATATTTCCCAGAAATCATAAGCATTTAGTCTGAGCCACTAAGTGCTTGCGATTTGCCCACCATGTTTTGAAGCCAGTAAGAGTGTATGAAAGCAATTAATCAAAGTTCACTGTGCTCCTGAAGAGTATTTCTTCTTCTGGAAAGCAGCGGGATGAAATAACTTAAAACTCAGTGTGGTAGTGACAGTTAATAAGCTTTTTAGAGTCCCTGTGTGGATCTGAAAGTCATACTTTATTAGTATCTTTATTTTTCTTGCTCACTCATTCATGCTTATTTTTATTTAATTTTAATTTTGGCCTCTTTTTCATAAGTTTTTCTTTTTTCTTTTTTCTTAACTGAATGCTGCTTTAATGGCAGAGTAGAGTTTTTATTTGCTACCAAAATGCTCAGTAAAAGCAACTGCCCAGTGTCTCACAAATCTCTTAACTGATTTCTTACAAATCGTCCTTCCAGAGGCCCTTTGTTTTGTTTGTTTGTTTTTAGGAATATTGCTTATTGGGGATGTATGTTTTGCTTTACTCTCTGGACCCTTTAGAATTCTTTTGAATGTGTTCAGTATTTCCAAGTCTGTTACATTTCCTAGCCCCTCAGCATAGGGAAAGCAAATTAGCTCAAGGATTCCCAGCCGCTGAATTTAGCCAGAGAGATGCTTAAGGCTCTACCCCGCAGATGTTTTATCCGCTTAGGCAGAAATCGTAGAATGCCATAGAACCTCCCTGCTTTTTAATCCTAAGAACAAACATCAACATATTTGAGATCTGGAGACTCCCTGCTTCGGAATGAAAAGTTTCCATGACCACCAATTTAGGAATCACATCCTAGGAATGAACGATAACACAGAGAAAGGTAGCTGCTTAAGGTAGGCAATGTTGGCCTTCAAGGGAGTAGTAGATAAAGATATCAGTGGCATTAAACAGGTTTGTTGCTTTCACATGGCTGGTCATCATCTTGGAAACGTATAAACTTACCCAAAATAAATGTCAAAACAATATACCAGAAATTAAAATTTTAATTAGAAATCTTAATTCCAGGATCTCAACTGCCTTTTAACCCAGTTAGGGTTAATAAGAAAGATTTTTAATATTGAGTTTTTCTTCAGTTATTAAAGCACCAACTCAGTTTCTACTTGTGTACACATCCTATAAAGCAAATCGCTGTCTTCTTTTCCATGCCATGGAATGGACTTTGTGGACTTACGGAGTTTAAAATATGGCACTGCCGTGGTGAAAAGCACACTGGATTTCGTAGCTTTTCTCCCCCACCCTCCAATCACAGGCATTAACCACGGCAGCCAGCGTGGGAGGCCAAAAACTAAAATGAAAATATTTTCCCTTCTTCATCAATATTAGTTTGCAGCAAACACAAATCTGTTCATTATTCTATCAATAATGCTAACATAAAAGTAGATAATGCCCTTAGGTACCCACAAAAGGGGAAATGGGGATGGGAATTCTAATTGGTCAATTTTCACTGAATTTTTATCAGATTCATTAGCTCTCAAATACAGTGGGAACCAGGTGAAGTAAACAAGGAAAGACCTGTATGACATAAATTTTAGAGAGAAGCAATAGCTGAAGTGCACAAAACCATATGACATTACAATACATGGAAGTTAATTTCATCAGCATATGCATATTCAGAACACAGTTTAGAATATATCAGACAACAGAAACCTTTTATGGGTGGATTTCAGAATAAACTATGGAAATAACAGTCCAAGGCCTGTGAACTTCTCTGCCCCCATATTGTGCTTGAGCTATTTCAAACTGTATAATTTATGAAATGATAAGGAACTATCATGCCTCATTTGTAAGGCAGCTACTTACAGAGTGGACGAACCATTATCCAAGTCCAGAAAACACTATGACTGTGAGGTCTGTGCTTTTTCACATCCAAGATTGTTTCATAGATGCCTAACTTTAATGTTAGTGGTGACTGGATTTTGTAGCCTTTTCCAAAAGCATCATTGACACCCAAAAACATTTCCTGATTGTAGGAGGAGAAATACATACCTTGTTTCAAACTTTTCAGCTCTCTTTGGATTCATCAGAGCTTCCAGCTCATTCGGAATAAGAGCGAATGAATGAACTTTTTCCTTGCCTGACTGTTTAGTCCTCACAGGCCATCACTCATGATTGCTTTTATACAGTGTGCGCACTAAGTGGAAGTGGAAAGGTCGATGGTAATAACTGCATAAACTGCCCAGTGGGATCCAAGAGGAAAATTGTGAATAGACAGAACTTAGAAGCGAACAGAATTAAGAAATGAATTAAATGAGAGACTAGACATGAAAAAAGCCAAAGACAGAACTAAACATATTGTGAATTCGAATCATTTATCAGTGTATGTATTATAGTCTGGGAGGAATTTGAAAGTCATCATTACCTAGAAAACACAAGGAAAGAAATAGAAGAAAATATTTGCTGAGGAACCGGTAGGTAACTAACTACTGAGAATGATATCAAAATCTTTATCGTATAGAAAACAATGGGATACCAGTGGCTTATTTAGTTAGCTGGGTTGAGGGGTTAGATATTTACCTGACAATCAATGTTGTTAATGGTTAAATTCAACATGCATAGTCTAGTGTGATGGGTAGTGGTTGCTCAGTAATGAATGAATGAATGAACAAACCATTATCAAATTCCACTTTTCCAGATGGCTGTTTAGAGCCTCTCTACCTAGGCAAAATTAGTGAGGTTTGTTTTGGGTGTTTTTCTATAACTCTGTCTGAGGTTTTTGTGTATCTTGTGTAATTCGATCTCCTTTGATTTCTTAAACTGTACAAAGAAATCTCATTTTATAGATAGGAATCATTTTACTTATACATGTTGCATCCTATTAACTGATAAATTAGTTGTCTGGGACACCTTCGTTCCTCTTTACCAACTCTATGAGCAAACTGGTTTCATCTCCTTCATGCTGCTTTTCCTGAGTCTCCTCTCTCCCATCTAAGGCTCATCTCCCCAGAGGTGCTGTACGTCTCTGTCCTCTTCCCTTAGCAAGAACTTTATTCTCCTAATACCAATGTCCATAGCAGCCTTATTCACAAGAGCCAGAAGGTGGAAACAACCCAAATATCCATCAGTGGATGAGTGGATAAACAAAATGTGGTTATGTACACACGATGGAATATTACTCAGCCTTAAAAAGGAATGAAATTCTGATATATGCTACACCACAGATAAACCTTGAAGATCTTATTCTCAGTGAAATAAGCCAGATACAAAAGGACAAATATTGTACGATTCCACTTACATGAAGTCTCTAGAATAGTCAAATTCGTAGAGACAGAAAGTAGAATAGTGGTTGCCAGGAGCTAGAGGAAGGGGAGAATGGGGAGTTTATTGAGTTGGGGACAGAGTTTCAGTTGGAGATAGTGAAAAATTCCAGAGATGGATGGTGTTTTGGTTGCACAACAAGGTGAATATACTTAATGCCACTGAACTGCATACTTAAAAACAGTTAAAATGGTAAATTTTATTTATGTATATCTTACCACATAAAAAAGAAAAGAAGTTCATTCTTCTCCTTCCTCCATCTCCAACGTCTCACTCTCTCTGGGATTTGCCTTTTTTCTATGAGCAAATAGGGGTTCTCTGGTATAAGGCAAATTGAAAACCTCCGTCGTCAGCGTGCCGCCACACTTCCAGCGGCCACCCTCCCAGCCAACTTCCTGAAATGGTTGCAGAGACACAGACTTTTATATTAACATACTTACGTGCCATTCACTCTTGCCATCACGCCCCTTTGACTTCTGCGCATACCACTCTGCCGTCCCTTGCTTTGAACGCCTTTATGATGAACACTCTTCAGTCCTCACCTGGCTGGACTCTGAGCAGGGTTCCCAGCCATTGGCCACATCCTCCTTACACTCTTCTCAGATTCTCTTGATTTTCCTTCTGTCTCCTGGCTGTTCTTTCTCTATCTCTTTTGTCCACCACCACCTCCTTCCTGTACCCAACCTTTAAATGTCACAGTTCCTTCGGACCTGGGCGTGGGCCTGTTCTCTTGGATGTCCCAGAGGCGTACTGAAACAATCCTGGTGTAAATTGCACTTTCGCTACATCTCCATCGGCTCCCCGTTTCCAAATCACTCTCTCTTCTCTAGTCCAAGCCCCCATCGTCTCTCGCCCACACTCTGCAGTCGTCCCCAGCCAACTTTACTGGTTTTATTTATTATTCTGCTTTTACGTGTTGTTGGTTACTTCAGCAATCAGGGTAGTCTTTTAAAAATACTTACCACGTTGTATCACTTCTGCTCAAATGACTTGGTTACTCCTGTTTCCCCTCTACTAACTCCTGAAATCTGCCAATTTCTTCACCTGGCTTCTCTGTGCCTTCAATGACTAAGCAATGACCGCAGACCAAACCCCACACTTCCCTCAGACCTGGGCTCATGGCTTTTCTGCCCACATCCTGGCAGTGTCTCTCCTCTGCTCTCCTGGCTTCAGCCACCCTGACCTTCTTTTATTGCTCGGAATGCGCCAGCCAAACCTCTGTCCTCGGCACGTGCTGTTTCTTCCACCCACAAGGCTTTTCTTCCACTCTTCGCTTGTCTGGAACCTCTCACTCTTATATTCTCAGCTTAAATGCCATTTCTTCACTGAGGCCTTCCCCAGTCAATCAATTCCCTATTATTGTCTCTCCTGGCATCCTTCACAGCACTTTTCACAACTGACGATTACGTGTTTACACTTGTTTGGTGACTGTCTCTTCAATAAGAATGTAAATTCCATGAGGATAATGTGTGGTTTTGTATTACAGCATAATATCAGTTTATATCAAGTGATTATGACAATATTCAACACATAGTAGATGCCTAATAAATATTTTTTAAATAAAAGAAAGGAAGAAAGAAAGACAGAAAGAGAAAGGAAGAAAGTTTTCCATGAAGCTGTTTCATATAACCTCTGTGGAAATAAACAGAAAAGTAGACAGGTGTTTTAAGCAAACTTATAATTCATGAACATCTAAATTTACATAAAGGGTACGTTGAAAGGTGATTTTTCCACTTTACTAAAAGATCCATCATAAGATTCTTTAAACAGGCTTCCTAGGTACATGTAAAATAAGATTTTATTGATTAAATCCATATGTTTGCACAGAAATTTTCAGGAAAATATCTTTTATATAAAACAAGGTTGACCTCTAAGCAATTTCCTTAAGGCACCTAGCCCAGAAGGGCCAACTCTCAAATTTCTAAGGTAACAGATAATGGGAGGCCTGGAATGCAATGGATATTTGAAACCCTAGAATGCAAAGCAGTAATTTTAGCCATACGGGGTCCTCATGACTTTTCTCACAAAAACAGCTAATGGGGAGATAAACCACCCCGACGTCTCTTTCTGTATCTCAGTGAAAGTAAGGGTGGCTGTGAAATGACCCCCAAAAAGACTGCTATAGGAAGGAAAACAAAGGCTTGTAAAAGCCACCAAGTTGATGCTTTCCTCCTGACTCCCTCCACCCTCACTGCTACCACCACTGATAATTAAGTTGTCTGATTGCAAAACTGGAAAAAGAATTCAGTGTGTTAATAAATAAAATACAATTAACTTCTCTGGGTCTCAATTTCCTTGTCTTAACAATGTGAGAGTCCTTTTGAAGATTACCATTTTATAATGCTGTTCTCGAACCTACCCAAACTTTACAAATAAGGTTATTTGTAATCATTTTCTCTAATAAAATGAATTTCACAGGTATTTCTGCCCTTCTTACTGGAAACTTTAATAAAGGATCATGAACTCTAAATCAAAACATTTATAATATCTGTGGAACTGGTTGATTTCACTATTATTGACAGTTCCTCCTAAGAAGAAAATACTTTACAGAATTTACTTAAAGCTAACATTTTCTTTACCAAACATATTCCACTATGATGGAAGCATAAGCTATTCTCTAACTGTAGTACAAATGAGACATTTTAGCTACAAGAAGGAAAGATGATTTATTGGGTGTGATAATAAAGATCAAGGTAGACTTGGGATTGGGTTAGTTTTGCCCTTCAAAAACAAGACTACTTTCATCTCAGAAAATCCAAAGCTTCCAAATTTAGAATAAAGTGTGTGGGACATGGAAAAAATAAGTCTAGTAACTATAAAGCTTTTGGCAACGTTTTTGCCCTCATCAACTTCCTAAAGCATAATTTCTACTCTGACTTCCCACAATTTGATATTTTAAGGGAAAATTATCTATCTAACTGATATACTAAGGCATTAACTTCTCACATAAACATACTTAGAGGAATGAGGCTGATCCTAAGACTCTTCTGCATGGATCTGGAATGCTAAAGAACATCTTAATGGAAACATGATTTAGGTATCTCCTGCTTTGTAGGCTAAAGAGAGGTCTTGAATATATCAGAAAATCTGAATTGTATTTCAAAATTAATGTTCTTATATTTTTTCCTATATTTTTTCCTCTCTACTTCTGTAAGTGATATAAAGTCATTTCTTCACTTAAAAAAAGGAATGAATTCAGAAAGGGGGGAAGGAAAGAGAGAAAGAGACCCAAAAAGGACTGGAGGATAATGGAGTTAGAACTGACAGTTGGTCAGCCCAAAACTAGACTGGATACAACAAGAAAATTGCAGTAGGAACAGAGGTAGATGGAGAGATGACAGTGGGGAGGGAGAAGGTTCAGGAAAGAAGACTTGCAATTGAAATTGGCAATTGAGAATTACGCAGAAGAGTCAAGACTGGAGGCTTCTCTGGAAAGCAGGATGTAGCCTGTAGTGTGATGAAGCACAATTGTGAATATTTGCAATGTCATCTTCAGGTGTGACACTCAGAGCTGCCACTTGACTGACAACCTCTGCTATGGACTGAAACACAATCCAGAAAGGTACAAATATATACCCATTTTTATGGAATTCTGAAGAAGACAGAAACATGAGCTTATTTTGTGATTCATTATTCTGGTTGCTTAGCGTGTAGGACTTTCTTCAAAATTGATATGTCTGGTCCTCATGTGAGGAAATCCTGATTCTCTGTGTGTATACTGGGAGGAGATACAGATGGGAGGAGGGAAACAAGACCAGCCTGAGTATGCGGAATTTGAAAAATCTCCCCAGGTTATTTAGATGGATAGATGGATGGATGGATGGATGGAGAGAGAGATAAGGCTAGAGCTATAGACATACAAACATACACACACACACATACACATACATACATGGTTAAAATTTACTACTATTTAGTAAAAAAACAAGGAATAAATGGGATTTCCATAGATTTAAGAGGAATCTTTGCCTTAGGTGAACAATATGCATAATTGCGTGACTTTTTCCCCAGGTTATTAGTAGAGCATCACATTGTTTTCTTTCTTCATGTGTCCTGGTATTAACACCATGGACTATTGCATCTGGAGAAAATGTCTATTGGGAAAAATGCCTGTCATATAAGAATATGTCCTAGTAATAATTTAATTGCATCTTCTTTTTCTTTTTAATTTCAAATATGCAGTTTTCACTTTCCTAAAATTGCTAAGGAGACACAATGTTCTTGTAAAGCATCATAATTGCCACCATGTACATTTGACTACAGATATGCCAGGCAGCCAGGAGTGCTCAGAGCACACTAATGGGGCTGCCTTGGGAAGCCGGGGCCTACGCTGGAGAGTGAGTGTGCGTGAAGGCAGGAGTGCCGCGGAAGCCCCGACAGATTCTAATCTCAGCCCTGCGCTGACCGTGTTGGGAGGTCGTGGTCAAAGCTCAAAGCCTCTCAGAGCTTTTGGTTCTTCATTGGTAAAATGAAGTGTTGAACTAAGTGTTCTGTGAGGTCCCTGTGGCACTATCATTATATAATCCCATGAGTTTAACCTTAAATGTCAATGACACTAGAGCTCAGGAGGCCTTTTTAAATTGTTCGATTTCTAGTTATATATTAATGGTAATCATTCAGTTTTTCACTCTCTATTGAATTAATACTTCAACATTTTGACTATCTGTCTATCTACCTATCTATCTAAATAACCTGGGGAGACTTTCAAATTATACATGCTCAGGCTGGTCTTCTTCCTACTGACACATACAAGGGGAATCAGAATCTCCTCACACCAGGACCCGACGTGTAAATTTTGAAGAAAGTCCTGTACTCTAAGCAACCAGAATAATAGAAGAATCACAAATCCAGCCCATGTTTCTGTGGTCTTCAGAATTCCATAAAAGCGCATGATATTTTGCTTGATGCCTAACAAATAGGAGTAAAAAGAAGGAAAAAAAGAAAGAAGAGGGGAAAAAGGGAAATTCAGTAACCATTATGTTTCTGCTTTCGTTATCTTATTTTACTTAAATTTTTTGCAAAACGATCTTGTGTTACTTAGAATAGAGAATCGCGGCTTAATGAATTCATCCCAGAAACATCTTACTTTTACCACAAAAACAACATGTTTATTAACAACCACCTCGTCCTGCTTGTTCCACCAGATTTGGAAAGAAGAAAGAGGATAAGGGTGAGAAGAGTGAGCAGAAAGCTACTCTGAAGCGCGGTGGCCTGAGAGAAGAGGAGCTCGAGAGAATGAAAGAAGAGCGCGAAAGGTAAGCAGACATGCAAACGCCGTTATTTTGTTCAAGCCCACGGTCTGTGTTTAATTTGGATATTGCAACAATCAACTGGAGAAATTTTATTTAAGGAAGCACAGAGGTTGACTGATACAAAAGGAAAGGCATCTGTTACAAAAGGAATCTCCCTTTCTGGGGAATTTTTATTATATTTAGAGAAGAAATTAACTTCATATTTTTATAATATTAGTGTTTCTAATTCCATAATACACTACCTCTAGTTTTGAATAGAACAATACATGTTTTCTCTATGGTTTAAATGATGAGTTTTTTTTAAATAGAAAAATCATTTTGATATTGGTGTTTAGAACTATCAAATTCCCGTAGTCTGTTCCTAATATTTGTCAAGCCTTTGTATGCCTTCTTAATTTTATTCTGCTCAATCCGTTTAGGTACTGTAATTTGAGAAGTACCGATCCTTCATTTTTAAAAAGCCACTGTATTTTATTAAGCTATCAGCAAGCCGAAAAGCATGCTGTCCATCTGTTAAAGGGCCACATTCATTTGCTGGAATAATGACAGTTTGCAAGGGCCGAGTTCTCTTGTTTGAGGAGCTTAATGTTCCATTTGGACAAGAGGTCCCTCACATATCTTTGATGTGCACTCTGGCACTTCTCACAAGTGGATGTGTAAATGTCTGATTTTCAAACATGTAATTGAATATTCATATTTCTCCTGAAAATTCCCAGCTTTCACAACTAAACAGAGCTTGGAAAAAGACAGAGATCGTGACAAAACTAGCATATAATTTTAAGTATTTGATTCTGACTTCCTCGTATAGGTAGATTTGTATAACCTTCCACTTGCTTGTTAGTTACATTAGTTCTTATGGTTTTTATGGAGTCAGTTCTTATTTTATTACTGTAGGATGCGTACTAAGAAATCATATCTATTCATTGTGTTTTCTAGCACACAGCAGTCTAAGAGTATCTACTGTTAACCTTTGACCCCTATCAGTAGTCTATTCCCACTGAGAAGGCTGACTTATCCCTCCCAATAGGGAGGGAACAAAAGCTATTTAGTCCTTTCTCAGTTTTGAGAGGTTGATCAGCTCAGTTCTAAGGTCACTGGAGCAGTTAAAAGGAAATCAAGTGTTTTACATTGTTGTTGACTGTTCACCTGACAGAGCTACCCCAAAGACAAGAAAGATATTCTCCATCAGAACCCAAGATTCAGTAATCCTGTAATGTGAAACATAATTCAGGCTAAGATTTTAATGCAGATATTGGCAGAGACATCTGGTTGGTGAGCCATCACAGATCTTCATGCCTCCCTTGACTTCTCTTACTGAGGTTCAGCCTGCTTCATCTTCAGGAAACTGAGCTGTTTGCTAGAATGCAGACTTGACATTTTTTGTAGCTCTGTGCTTGCTTGGGATGGGGGAAAAAAACTCTTAGTAGCTGGGAAACTGTATGCCAGCTAGAAAATTGATAACCCATAAAATAAGGTGGGTTGTCTTTAAGCAAGAGTTCATTTCCTTTCTGGTTTTGCCTTTAGGAAGCAGGTGCCTGAGGGAATTTTGTTCTTAAAAGTAGGGCTGTAAATTCACCTCAGCTGGCTATATAGGCTTCAGGGTCCAATTTTCTTAAAATATGTCTGGTCAAAATAGTGAAAGAACTGTACTATTTAGCCTCCATTTAGGCCACTTCCCACACGTGAACACATAAAACACATTCGATATGAGTTTCCTAGAGACAACATTGTCTCAATCATGTGCTGGGGGAAGACGCTGGGGAGTTGATTTTATGGTTGGGTGTTGCAGAATTAATGACCAAGGGCATGTCAGCAGCCCAGGGACCAAGGACCATGGATGATGGAGATGGAGGCTGAACATCTGGCATTGCTCCCAACCCTCAAGCCCCAATCCTTGGTTCTCCATCCATAGGAAGCCAATTCACAGCCTTAAAGAACTCAGCAAGTATGTCACTCTTCATGGTGTGGCAATGGAAAAAACATAGAATAAAATGAGAAATAGTGATCAAAGTAATTGTTGTCCTTTTGTCCTGATACATTTTGAAATTTCCTTGACATGATTCAAAGCATCCTATTGCTTACTTGTTTCATCCTAGCTGTCCTATGTATAATAACAGTTTTATATTAACATATCCCCTTTTTCAAAATATTTAAAGCACTTAAATAAAATCTATACCATACAATGCTGAAGCCAGCTTGTACCAGCTTCTAAGAACCAATTGTTAAACTTTCAAGAATTTTGTGAGCTGGTGGTTTGCAAGGGCCACGTAGCTTGAAATTGGTAGCTTGAAATTGCCGTGGTGTGAGTATTTACAACATAGTAATTGGCAAGTGCAATAAATTGGATTTTATTTTTTTTAAGGGCCAGTTTACCAGAACACCACTGCAAGTCTATAACAACTATCTCTAGTGCATATTCAGGAAGCAATTATCAAAAGCAAAGGCAGGAAAAATCCAAATCAAACCACATGACTTCTTATAACAGTTCTTCTTAAAATGTGGTCCATGGACCACCTGTATCTCAGAGTAAATCATCAGAGGACCCTGTTCAAAGTGAAGATTTCTTAGCCCCATACCAGACTTGCACAATCAAAATCTTGGGAGTTGGAGTCAGGAAACTGTGTTTAATAGGTAAGCTCAAGGTGATTCTTCAGCATTCTAAAGTCCGAGAAGCACTGACCTAGAGGGACAGAGTTTTGCTGGAACATTAAACTATTCTTATCTTACGAAAAATATTACACAGATTTTTTTCCCGAGAGGACCAAGTGACCCAATCTACAAATATTGTCTTCTTTCCTCATGTACCCTCTCTGAAGCAACCTTCCTTACTGGCACACTCTTTTGTAAACACATGAGGAACCCTAGCCAGTGCTCACTCACCTAAGGGAATTTGGATCACATGCCCCCAGCACCCCTTGTGCAAACAAAAGTTACAAAAGCAATATCAGTTCATTAAGAAAATTTTGGGAACATAAAAACTATAAAGAAGACTATTAAAACCCTATATAATTAAACCATAATCCCATAACCATTATTAATATTTTCATAATCTTTTTTCTATACACATGTAGTCGGCCCTCTGTATCAGTAGGTTCCACATCCAGGATTCAACCAACTGCAGATTGAAAATATTCAGAAAAAAAATTCCACAAAGTTCCAAAAAGCAAAACTTGAATTTGCTGCACCCTGCGTACTACACTGAATCCACGTGAGTGAAGTGATGTGTAGGCATTATATTAGGTATTATGCGTAATCTAGAGATGATTTAAAGCATACAAGAGGACAGGCATAGATTATCTGCAAATATTACCTCATTTCATATCCGAGACTTGAGCATCTGTGGATTCTTTTATCTATGAGGTGTCCTAGAACCAATCCCCCACCGATACCTAGGGGTGACTGTATTTTCTTTAAAAACTTGGTATCTATACTGCATATATAACATCTTGCTTTTTTCACAGCATTAGATCGTGAACATTTACCCGTGTCATTAATGTGTTAAAAACATGTCATTTGATCACTGCCTAATATTCTGTGTGATCAATATTCAATAAATTATTTATCTTACATTGTCAAAAATTTAGTCTGTTTCCATTTTTCACTGTATCAAATAATACTTGGATGGGTATCCAGGTACAAACATTCTTATATATTACCTTTTAAATCATATAATTCCTATTGAAGGTTCAATTTTCTTATAATTGTTTTACCCTAAGGATTAATGTAATCTCAGCTCTAAATTTTAGGATTATATTATCCCTCCCCATTTGTAGCATTATCTCTCTGATGATTTTTATATCACATTTTAATATACCTACATATCTAATTTCTAATATAGAACTGTTTTGATGCTATATACGATTGTTTATTCATAGTTACATCTATGACAAGCTCAAAAAAGCCATAAAAGGAGGGTTAGGTTACTAGATTAGATTGGAGGTTATTGGGGGTGGGGGCTCAAAAAAAAATAGATTGCAGGAATGCAGAGTCTAGAACAATGGCTTTTAATGAGAGGGGGCAATTTTGCCCCCCAAGAGACATTTGGCTATGTCTAGAGACATTTTTTATTGTCATAACTGCAGTGGGTGGGGGGTTCTGCCTTGTATTGCGTAGAAGCCAGGAATGCGGCTAAACATCCTACAACGTACAGGACAGCCCTCTCTCCCAACAATGAATTAGCCAACCCAAAATATCAATAGTGCAGAGTTTGAGAAGCCCTATTCTAATCTCCAGGCTTCAGAAAGTGCAAGAGTACTCTCCTAGACATCAGAATTGCATAGTCTGGTGTTCTCTGCGACTATGCAGAGAAATAGATATTAGATGACATAACCCTAGAAGGATTATTTAGCTGTTTGAGAATTGTACCCAAAGATTGCTGATGAATATTCTACCAACATAAGCTTGCAAGAATAAAGTTTTCCTCGAAAGTTTATTTTTAACCATGGCCTGCTGAGCATTGGCATTAGTGATGGTGACTTGTTGATCCAATTGAGAATGCCAAGAAACCGTGGGGGTTGATAATATTTAATATATCCGATGACAGAATCATCTGGAACAATGGACTGAATTAAACATAAAAAAGTTAATAGAAATAAATGTAAAGTCTTGTGTTTAGGTCCAAAAATGAACTGTACAAACACAGGATGTGGAAGGTTTTACTTAATACCAAATCCATGAAAAATCTGCCTGATGTTTTTAGTTGAGGGTGAGATTAGCATGAGTCAACATGCAGATATGCCTGCCAAAAACATGATCTGGTCCTAAGCTACATTACTGGAAGTGTATGTACAAAATGAAGGAAGAAACCATAATTAATATCTTACACCGCTCAGATCGCACCTGGAATATCCTGTGCCTCTCTCTCACAGAGAATGGGGACACTAAATCTATGTGTTATGGAAAATGTTGAAGGACCTGGGGACATGTAGCTTACAGAGTCAGGACCTCACTGATTTCACATGCTTGAAGAGCTGTCTCATAGAGGAGAGATTAGATTTGTTTCATAGCATCCATTTTATTGCATTATACTTTATCAATCTATTTGTTTATTTATCCATTTATTTATTTTCTTTACTATTTATCTTCTTATCTATTTTACTTTCTTATTTATCTCTTGAAGATACTAATGGAGCATTATTTTAAGAGAGGTAGCCTTCAGCCAAATAGAAAAGAAAGCATCATAAAAATTTGAGTACATTATGAGACGATGAGTTTGACAACACTGGAAATGTCCAATAAGAAGCTCATGACTAAATTTAGAAACCATTAATTCATTGGGTAAATATTGGACTAGATCATAGTTTTATAAACTTCAATCACTGCTGTATTTCCTTTACTGTCTCAATTATATTTATACATATTCAAATAAATAAAATGTTATGTAAAAGCCATGTAAGTTAGCTCATGTAATGAAGTACATTAAGCCACATACCATCTAAAATCCTCTTATGTATCTTTAATGCTACATTTGTCCTTAGGTGATCTCTAGGATAGTTCCCAGATGTTAGAGTCTGAGAAATATCTAAATACCTAAGTATGGACACATTTACTTTGAATTTTCTAGAGCAGCCTTTCTTGAACTTACTTGAACTCTTGGCATTGGCTCATGGTAGTGTAGACACCATTCTTATCTGAGTGTTATAAAACCAAGTTTCTGCCGGGCGCGGTGGCTCACGCCTATAATCCTAGCACTCTGGGATGCCGAGGCGGGCGGATTGTTTGAGCTCAGGAGTTCAAGACCAGCCTGAGCAAGAGCAAGACCCCGTCTCTACCAAAAATAGAAAGAAATTAATTGGACAGCTAAAAATATATAGAAAAAATTAGCCGGGCATGGTGGCACATGCCTGTAGTCCC